>JAQIXI010002567.1:0-10030 GCA_034700165.1 Galumnidae sp. Gr-Ori-00277
TGAT
Organism: Galumnidae sp. Gr-Ori-00277; assembly: GCA_034700165.1. Classification (NCBI taxonomy): domain Eukaryota; kingdom Metazoa; phylum Arthropoda; class Arachnida; order Sarcoptiformes; family Galumnidae; species Galumnidae sp. Gr-Ori-00277. The sequence continues at coordinate 5 of JAQIXI010002567.1, forward strand.
TAAAAAGTTGAATAGTATGAAGAAAATAATCTTGAATAATAAAAGAAAATTGAATGATAATATCCAAATTAAAGAAAATGATTTTGTTTGCATATTTTGTATTAATTTTGCTAATACAAATGGTAAAATTCCCACAAACAGACCAATTGTTTCACAATTAAATTTATGATAAAGAATATGGTGACCAAATTATAACTTGATAACTTAATTATCTAAAAACTATATCAACTCAAACAGAAGATAGTGTTCCAAGCTTTACTTTGACTACATCAAGATCAATCAAATCAGACAAAATCTGTATTATTTGTCACAAGTCTAAAAATTGTCACTATTCCAGACTGCATATTTGCAAACATTTATAAACAAAAATATAATGATAATGGAAGGAGCAAAATGTTATTCAACTCATTTGAATAGCAAGAATAATCATAAAAGAGCTTTGGAGAAAATCGAAACAGTTAATGATAGAACAGAGTTTAACTGAATCGTAATCTAACAAGTTTAAACAATTTTGATAATGGGGTTTGGCTCTCTTATATTTGCTCTTAGGCTTTCAAATGCCTGTTGATTTAAATTTTCTTTTTGAAATTTCTTCGATAAACTTGTAAAGTGATATAAAATAAAATTATATAAAATTTGAAAAATAAATTATATTACATATTATATTATAAAAGGCTTCTTGAACATATAGCATCAAATCTTCGATGCGATGCCTCAACTCAATTTTGTGTTTTTGGAAAATGGAAATTGTCTGCAGTGGACCAAAAGATAGGAGATCATAATGGCTGCTTTCATCCAACAAATCTTCCTGTTGAACTTTTGGAATAAAAATAAAATTAATAAAGAATCAACTATTCAATGAATTTTTTAAGAAAACATAGTTAATTAATATAGTTAACTTGTGAATAACTTTTCAAACCAATCGCACAATTCATTCGAATAATAGTATAGTTGAGTATGATTTTTTAGTTTATCAAAAGCGTTTAGTATTTCTTCGGTACTAAATATGCCAGGGCTGCAATTTGTTTTACACAAATATTAAATTCATTATAATTCAGATTTTGATGTCATTAAGGCAAATACAAGAGAAAAATATTTTTGATTTCCATTTATATGTCATCTTTCGTGAATTGTATATAATTGACGAAAGAAAACAGGAACAGTAGCGAATTTTTCATCCATTAGTCAAACAGGAGAATCATTTAAAATTCTAAAATTATCTCCGGTTACGAATAGAAATATTTGGTTATCTCCAAATTCAAATCTAGTAAACCAGGTTTGCCAAGAAATTGTTTTGTCTTAATCTCGGATACAATATTGAAAGAAATAAAATAAATGTATTAGCTAAAATTACTCATCTGATACTCTGACAGCAATTAGTTCGTCTGTTTTTTGCCAGTTTTTTTGTTTTCTTCTAATTATTTGTTTAGTAGCCAAAGTTGAAGGAAAACTGCAAACAATTTCTTAATTAACTCAAGCCATTGTGTTTTGGACTATTCGGCTCGGAATTTCATCTGATTGTTGAGAATTTTCTCGTACACTTTTATTGTATTCATAAACAGAAGCCATATTAGGGTCATCACAATGGTTATGACTTTTGTTTAATCAAAATTTAAGGCGTCATTTCCCTTCGGTGTTTTTACAAATTTCGCAATTCTTTCCATTTATTATCTAATTATTTATATTAATACAAATATATATTATATATTTTTAATTATATTTGAAGCTAATTCTAAATATTGTCAAGAAATCATTGGATAATCAAGGTCATTTTTATGAGAACTTTGAATATAAAACATGTGTATAATATCTTTGTTAGCATAGCTGAAATTCTGTTTCAAAATGGAAACAATATTTTCTATTCAATTCACTATTCTTTTCTTTAAAGTCTTTTCACAGCCGAGAACATAGACTCTCTGCGATGAAGAAGAAGATTAAAATAATATTAAGTAAATTTTTTTAAAAGAACTAAAAACTAGTTACTTTCATTAATTTAGACCTGATTTGGGTTGGTTTGATGGAAATTGAGTACGCAACTGGACAAAAGCAAAGAGATTACATTATATCTGTTGCAGCTCGAGTTACTCTCTTTAGAGCAAATGCTGTACTTCACAGGGCACTTAAATTTTTTATGCCCAATAACAGCGGACCATGGCCTCACATAAAGCTAAGCGAGGATTTGATTTAACTCAAAGAGTTAGGAATTTAAAGTCATTTATCAAGCGAAAGGATTAATTGGAAGTAGTGTTATACAATACTTTTACTCGGTAAATGTAGTGAATAACAAAAACTAATTATCAGATTTAAAAATATATTTGATATTCGAGATCAGCGTTGAAATGTACATCGAATTTATATATAACAATGAATTACGTGAAAATTACGTTTTTGGGCGCTCAAAAAATTGGGCATGGTGTCAGGTAGACAACACAATTTTTTAACTTGTCTTGATTATAAAAATATGAGTCATGGGTTTTTCCCATTACCACCTGTGCTATTAAGGAACAAAAACTTTTTGCCCAACGCTGCCACCAAAAAAATTTAAAAGCTCCACTTTTCACTGAAATATAATTTTTTTACCATGATATTTATTAAAAACACAAAATTTTATATAATATGTAAGAGTTCGAAATGACTCTTACATTGATTTCCATTTATGACTTATATTTTTGTATTTTGACCTTGCAATAACTGCTCATTTCAACTATTGATCTCAACTTTGAGTTAAACAGAGCTTTAGTGTTAAATCAAATTTATTGTAATGTTTAGTCGTTATTCTGATCTTATAGTGAATACATGTCTGCTCGAAAGTTAATTAAATAAAACGTTTATTTCTTTATTTGTTTAATCTGTGTAATCCCTCCGAACGTCCTCATCGGCCGTTCGTCGTTAAATAGTGACCGCTTCCTCTAATAATCAGCTGTTGTTTTAACTAATACCCGGCGATAATAAGAAGAACGTCCGCGACACCTGACGGCCAAGATATTAGGATTTCACCGAAGGAGTTATTCAGATTACGGTAAAGACGTTTGAATCGATTGACCGGAGAGACGACATCGAAATAAGGAGCTCGTCTAAGAGAATACCCTGGTCTAAGTATTCCTATCACCGGCAGAATAGCACTCAAACTCAACTTAACTGGCTTCAATTGACCAAAAGCTATTTTGGCCCGTTACAAATATTTGGTAAAATTTATTTATATTTTAAATCCTGTTGAAAAATATTTGAACAATGCCAATTTTTTGTTGAATATTATTGCTACAATTAGATCTCTTTTGATTATAGACTTATTCTTTAGTAAATCATTGGAAATTTTGAAAGAAATTTTGAAGTTTTTCTCACCCATCAGTTGTCAAAATTATTTTCTATCCGGTCGTCCCTTATATAAAAGCCGTCTTTTTCAAAATGAATCAATTTAATAAAACAAATTATTTTCAAAGAAATAATCATTTTGACAAAAGTTTGATAATAACCAATATCTATAGCAATATCTTGACCATTCAATGGTAAATATAAGTTGAAAATTTTTTTTTAGTAACTACAAAAACCTCATTGGTTTAATATTAAAGCAAAGAAGAAAATTTAACTATTTACATTGAAATTTAGACTCTCATATAATATATTGTAGTGAAACTTGGCCTTTCCTGCCCTAGATATTCCCTAACTGTGAGAAACTAAATGGCAGGAGGGCCCTACCAAAAGATTTCACACAAAACTTGTTTAAATTAAGACTTTTATTGGTGTTAACAGTATGAGGACTAGAAATAGAATGAATCCAATATAATACAAACTGATTTTAAGCTTAAGGCTGACGTCAATGTGAGCCTGAGATTAAAGCATAACTTCAAAAGGATTGATATATAAATATTTATTTAAAATAGGATTCTTGGCTCGCATTATGATTATGATTTACGCAAATATGATTTTTATAAATATTAATTTAAAACTATTTCACCATGTCTGGGGACAGACATGATTTTGTAAGGTGGCCGTAATGTGAGCCATGAATCTTATTTTAAATAAGTTTTAAAAATAAAACTAGTTTTAATAGAAACATTCTAATTGAAAATAGTTTTAGTGTATTTTATTTAATATTCAAGCTACATTAATATAATTAGTTAATCATTATTTTTGTAATTTACTAATATTAATATATTTCTCTTAATTTTAGGTTATACTTAACTTTTCAATTTATATTTTATTCAAAACTTTCCAAAAAAAAAATTTCAAATATTTAAATAAATCAAAGGAATATAAATAAACCTAGTTAATTTACAAATAAAACTTTCATAATGAAAATCATAAAAATATAATAAATTTTTTCTAATAATAAAATAAAAATTCCAATTAAAAAACCAATTAATAAAATTGAAAGTGTATTTTTGAGCATTTCATCTAGTTTAATTACAAGTTCATATTTATATTCATCATACGTAACATTTTTTTCGCGTTCAGTTTGCTGATTCTTGAAAATATCTTCGTAATAGCTATATAGTAACTATATTGACCACTCTCGATGATTTGCTTGAACCTAGATGAAATAAAATATAATAAAGTAATTTTAAAATATTAAATTAACAAGTTTACAGAAAGTTGAATATTAGTGCATGTTGAATTTTCTTATTAACAAAGAAGAAAGCATAATCGGGAGCATATTTTACTGAAGCTACCGCAAAATATCCAGTAAAATCTTCAAATATTTCCTGCAAGATATTTTTGATTCTTGATTGACAAAATATAACAATTTCACCATGAATAATTTTTAAGAATAAAGAAATGTTGTAGAACTTGTATAAATCACCTTGCAGTTTAATAACTCTATTAGATAAAGAAGTTGCTATTTCCCTCCCAAAAACTACATTTAAATTAGCTGGGTAAATTGGATCATTCACTATTAACAATTTATTATTGACCAAGATATCATCCATACTGTCAACTATTGGTACGTATTTTATATTTGAATAACTGTTTAATAATAAACTATTGAATGCTTTCGTTAGTAATGAAGAGCTTAAGAGTAAAACAATAATTAGTAATATTATTGAGATTTTTCTCAAAATATTGAAATCATTAGAAATATTATATAAATTATTAATCATTTGTGAAGATTGTGTTGAAAGTAATCGAAGACATTCTTCAAAACCTTTTAAATAGTTTATATTCTTAGATATATTTTTTAATATTACATAACAAATAATTGATGAAAAAAATATCCATGACCAAACCTAGATGAAATAAACCAATTATGCTTGATTAATTAGTTTTATTATTTACCTGAGCATCAAATAAATAAACAAATGAAAAATAATCTTCATTTTTAACCTGTTTTAATCCAGTTAATATTTCAACCATAAATATTTTCATAATTAATGTTGAATGATAATAATTTGGATTGTTATTTGACATTGGTGATATATTGATTGAGTTCATTACCTTGAAAAATCATATTGATAATTATCTTGAAAAATTGAATAAATTTTTACCTCTACTCTTTTAGAAATTAGTTTAACTTGTAAATTCATCTTGCAAATAAAGTATTCGATTAATGACTTCTTGTATCAAAACGCTATATTCTATTTAAGAAATTAATATCATAAATAATAATATTTCCAGGATAATTATAAAAACTTACTGAACTCATTTCCAAGTGTAAAATCTCTGCATTATAAGAAATATTCTTATCATTATATTGATAGTGACAAGTATAAATCTTATCATATTCAAGAATAAGATAGGTGAATACATCATAGGCTTTTGCATAAGCTTGAGCAATTAAATTATAGTACATCATTTCATTAAATAACAAGGTTGCTTTTGGATTAATATGTTATAAAATATTAACGGAGAGGACAGGGAGGTCTTTTATTAGTAATGGAGATATATCTAGGCTTTTTGATAGTAATGAATCTTTTTGAAAATTTTCATAAATGTAGTGATTATAACTTTGCTCTCAAACCTTGTTTTAATAATATCCTGTTTATTCAATACAATTCTTTAGAAACTTTGATTCCAAGGGTATAATTATAATAATTTATTTTTGAAAGTCAATTTATAATTTTCTTTCATATAAAGTTATTTTTTTAAAAAGAAAATAAACTAGCACATTTAAATTATTTTGTCAAATATTTAATGAAATATTAAATACAATAAATATCCGGTAAATACAAATTCAATTGAATTGAATTTATTTTATATATTTAATTCAATTCATTAAAGAAACTATTAATCAAATTCTAAATTATTATCTTCTTTTATGTTTGAATTATTATTATTTCATTTTGTCGCTCGAAATGTGATTCGTTTGACACCATAGAAAAGTTGAATTGAAAATGAAATAAAAACCAATTGAATCAAAAATATGTTTATTTGAAAAACAAAAGAATTGTGAAAAATGAGTTTTTAAACCGTTGGGTTTGAATGACTGTACACGACTGTATGGTGTGGTGTATGAGAAAGAACTATTTGAAAGGATGAACAAAGAGTGTGTTCTCAACGGAAAAATGTTAAGAACTTCAAATGACAAAAATTTAAAAATTTGAAATCAAGGAAAGGTCAGTTTTGCTGTGGAGGCCTCTGTTGGGTCTCAATTTAATAGAATAAAATAACAAAACTAGAAAGATTAAACAAATATCTTTTCAAATACTTTAGCAAATAAAAACTAAACATCAAAATAAACTAGATTGGAAAATTTTAAAAATTAATTTTATTAAAATGTGTGCATCAATTTTATTATATATCAATATTTTTCATATCAATCATAGTATTACTACAATAAAATAAGTGATTAAGTTTTTTTAATCTCTTAAGTTCTTTGTTACCCAATAATTAATACTTTAAATATATCTTATTTAATTAAATAAAAAATAGATAAAAATTACAGCTTTTAAAAATAAAATAAATAAAATAATATTCTTAACCCATGTACTCAATTTAATTTTTTATGAAAAGTTATTTTTTAAATAAAGATCTTTTGAGTTTTTTGTCTAAAATATTTATATCGATTATTATCATAAATTTTATTTAATAGTTGATCCATTCCAAAAAGGTTCCTGATAAGCGCTTTTAGAGACTTTTCTTTTTTATTTAGATTTAACAAATAATATTAATTCAAATAGGTTAACAAATAGAAGCTAAATATCTGAATAAACTAAATTCAAAAATCAAAAAAATTATTTTTATTAAATTCTGTCTATAATTTCAATTTCATTATAACAAAGTAATGTATAAATAATATTACAATAAAACAAAATTTTAATTCCATAAAATAATTTTAAATCTTAATATAGTCTTTCTCTTTCGAAAATCCCTTTTTATACAACGATTTTACTTTTTTGTATGAATGCAATCCCTTTTTTGATAAACAAAATCCTTTTATTGACTAGTTTTACACATTAGTTAAGAATTACTTGTTTTGAAAGACATAAACTAATATAACTTTGCATGTTATTGATATAATTATGAATGTGCTCTTCATTAATGTCTTCAGAAGAGTTATGGATCGCTTCGTACAACTCGTCCTCATTTTTTGGTTCCTTTCTTTTAACGAATCCTTTCCATTGATTGAAAAGTTTTTCAATTGGGTCGAGAAATGGTGAATATGGCGGGAGATATGATATGTTTTGACCACGAGTTTGAACCAATTCTTTCATTTCTTGTGTGTGATGAAAGCGCACATTATCCATCACAAGATAGGCATCACTTATGCCATCGCTGTCCAAATAATCGCATAATTTGCCCAAAAACTCTTTATAATCACTTGAATTGTATGGTTTGTCTTGGATTTCAAAGAAGTAAAGGGCGTCACAACTCATTGCCGCACAAACCGAATAATTTCTACTTCTAATCCTTTTCACAGTTTTGGATGCTCGGGTCCCTATCGGTGAGCGGCCGCCCGAAGCCCGTGAATATACCTGAATACCGAACTCATCTATGAAAACCATTTGTTTATTTTCAAACTTTAGTTGAGTGTATTTTAATGCGTATTCATATCTCTTTTCGATGGCATCGTTTGAATTCCGTCCCTCAGGAACGAGTGATACTCTTTTAAAACTGTAATGGAATGACTTAAGAGCCCTTTCGATAGTTGAGAGACAAATTGAATTCAATTCAGGCCACTCTTCGAGACACTTATTCTTTAGTTGTTTTAGAGTTAATTGGCAGTCGTTGTCAACCCATTTACAGATCTGACTCATCTGTTCGGTCTTCAGTTTTGGTGAACGTTTGCCTTTCGGTGAAGCCTTTGTTTGGCCAGTTTTCACATATTTGCGATAAATAGCCCGAACAGTATTAGGTTTTTGTCCTAAAACTTTTCCAACTTCTACACCACTCATACCTGAGTTCATACTTTTAATTATCAGTTCTCTCAACTGATCACTTATCTTATTATTAGTTCTTTGATTAATCACATTAATCGGTATTTCATTCATTTTATATGAAATCTATTGCATCGAATAGAATGTTATCAAAGTCTCATTAATAGCGGTATTTTGCTTACGTAACAAAGTATTTACGTAATATAAAAAGTAATATAAGAAGTACTTTTCTGGGCATATAAGATGATTAGAAACTTCAAAAACTGAAATATATTACTCAGGCGATAATCGCGCGCTTGCAATGAATGGATTTTCAGTAAACAAATAGAGGCCTTATGTTTGCCTAAGAATTTGGTCACCATAAATACTTTCAATTCAAAAATAATTATCATTAATCGAAAGCTTATATAATGAAGAATCGAATGGTATTAAAATTGAACCGGGAGGTTCCATCTGAGGTACTTTTCTGGTCATATAAGAGGATTAGACACTTTAAAAACTAATATATACTATTCAGGCTATAATCGCGCGCTTGTTATGAATGGGATTTCAATAAATATTTCCGTCGCGCGTTAATGAATGAAATTTTTTTTCATAAAATGGAGACCCTATCTTTGACTTAGATTTTGGCCACCGTAAATACTTTAAATTTGAATATAATTAGTATCTTTGGAAAGGGCAGATAATGAAGAATAAATTGGTATCAAAATTATCATGACAAGATATGTTTGAGGTTAAATTCATAGGAAATAAAAAGATTAGAAACTTTAAAAACTGATATTTATTATCAAGTCATAAATCGCGCACTTCTCGAGCGAACCGTATTTCCCGATATGACCTAAGCCAATACCAGACAAACGCCAACAAGTTGATCCAATCTGTTGATAACATATTTTAAATTGGTCTAACTTGATAAACATATCCCAAATTTAGATAGTTCCACGAGGAAAATTTTGAATAAAAGCCACCCGTATTTCCCGATATGGCTTAGGCCAATAGAAGACAAACGCCAACAAGTTGATCGAAACCATTGATAAGGTATTGTAAATTGGTCTGAAATGACAAACATATCCTAAATTTAGGGAGCTCCATGAGGGAAATTTTGAATAAAAGCGACCCGTATTTCCCAATATGGCCTAGGCCAATAGCAGACAAACGCCAACAAGTTGATCCAAACCATTGATAAGGTATTGTAAATTGGTCTGAAATGACAAACATATCCTAAATTTAGGGAACTCCATGAGGGAAATTTTGAATAAAAGCGACCCGTATTTCCCGATATGGCCTAGACCAATAGAGGACAAACGCAAAATGGTAGGCAATTGGTGATAATTTTCTTTGATTTTGGTGGTCATTATGATCAACATATCCAAAAATCAGAGAGCTGTATGGAGAGAATTTTGAATAATAGCTTATTCCCAATTACCCAAAGAAACTAAAAAATAATTTACTTTACAAATAAAAGTATTACAAACAAAAGGAATAAAATTCTCCCTCTAATAGCAAAAGACCTCCCTGTCCCCTTCCGTTAATATTCAAAGAAATGTTTTCCCATTACTAGCAAAAGGCCTCCCTGTCCCCTCCATTACTAATAAAGAGAATGGTCTCTAGAAAGCTACAAAACACCCCGTCCTCTTCATTACTAACAAAGAGAGTCTAAATTAGCCGTTAATATTCAAAGAAATATTCTCCCGTTACTAGCAAAAGGCCTCCC
>JAQIXI010002568.1:0-10030 GCA_034700165.1 Galumnidae sp. Gr-Ori-00277
GGTTGGTGGGTAGGTTGGTGGGTGGGTGTAAAACGAAACTATATACTACACCTACTGCGTAAATGTAGTGAAAAATTAAAATACAATTGTTAATTTAAAAGATCTACTTATTTTTCTAAACTATGCCAAAAAAAATCGTTTTGTGTCTCTTAAGTAACTAGAAATATTTTTAAAAATTCCAAAAATAGCTGTAAAATTTTTAATAGATAAATGCTATTTCTGAGTTTTGCAATAATATACAAAAGTTTTTTTACAAATTATTTCAATTATTTTTAACGGTTTAATCGATTTTCATTTTGAAAATAGTATATGAGTTTGTAGAGAAAGCACATTTAAATATTTTTGGAATAGGTTGACTAACTTATTAGGTTTGGTCCAAAAAAGTTCAAAGTATCTATTCTTAAACCTCTGTCTAAGCTTAGGGTAAAATAACCTGGACAGATTCCTAATCTAAAATTAATAAAGGAATAGATATATTTTAATTTTCAAACTAGATCATCAAAATAGGTCAGGAAATAATAGAGATATTGAAATAGGAAACCAAAATTTTTGTTAGTTTAGATTTCCATATTATTTAGTTATTGATACGCGGATTACAATATTTCTATTATTTTTATCGGTAATGATGATCTTTATGCCTAATTAAATGTATCTATTTTGTATATTTATAAACATGAATAATTAATAAAAAATTGATATAAATTTGACTTAAAATCTTTAACAATAACCTAGATAAAATTGGTTGCCAATTTTAGGAATTATTCCACCTATTATTGCGACAACTGTATATAGTAAAAATAATTTTAATTTTTTTATTAACCAATAACAGATGGTTAGGTAAGAAAAATTTTCACTATATTTTCAGAGTAAAGATAGTATATAGAATCGTTTTTTGCCCACCAACTCACCTATCCATCCGTTTTCCAAGAGATCATTATTTTTATTAATAAAGGAGAAGTTAGAAAGGCATTTTGTTAGTAATATATTTTGTATACAATATTTTTCAAAATTATCTTCGCCTTTTTGAACATGTGAAGTTCTTTAACCAGATGAGCTAGATCAAATCTGTTTTCACTATTTAAAATTTTTTCTACCCAGGAAGGTAAAACAAATAGGAAGTTTCGAACTGCAAAACTTTTAAAAAGTTGGGAAAATGGGGAAAATATTATTAGTGCAGACTATAAACCATTCACAGATTAATAGTCGATTAGATGTTGCTTTTGAGTAAATAATATTCGGAGGGAATTATTCCTGAAAATGACCAAATTTTTCACTACATTTACGGAGTAATATGTAGTATATGTATTTGTTTTTCACGCACCAACCAACCCACACACCACCCCTCCCCCCGCTTTTTACTTGCAACGGACAACAATACTTCTTTGCAGAGATTAGCAGGTAAATTTATTTTAGAATATAAACGAAGGCTTTTTGCTAGTAAAAGGAAAATATATCTTTGAATATTAACGGGTAATTTAGACTCTCTTTGCTAGTAATGGAAAGGACAGGTAGGTTTGAGGCTCTCTAGAAACCATTCTTTTTGTTAGTAACGGGAGGGGACAGGGAGGCCTTTTGCTAGTAACGGGAGAATAATTCTCTGAATATTAACGGGTAAAATATAGCCTTATGCTAGTATTGGAGGGACAGGGAGGTTGATGGCTCTCTAGAGACCATTCTTTTTATTAGTAATGGAGGGGACAGGGAGGCCTTTTGCTAGTAAAGGGAAAATATTTCTTTTAATATTAACGGGTAATATATAACCTTATATTAGTAATGGAGGGACAGGGAGGTTTGTGGCTCTCTAGAGACCATTCTTTTTGTGAGTACATATATAATTTTACTCTAGATAAAGCCGTAAATGTAGTGACTAAAGGCTTTGCCCTCAAACCTTGTTTATATTCGGTATTGAATTAATTTTCTGATAATTTTAATCCCAAACCTAATTTGAAAGAAGTTTGGCTCTGGCTCACTTTATGAAAACAGTTACCGTAAAAATCGAATTTTTGGCCGTAAAAGTGATACTATCTTGCTGCCAAAGAAAAACTGATATCGGCTTATTTGCCGGAAATTTGGAGCCCAGAAACACTTAAAAATATTCCTTGTAAAATCATACTTGTTTACTCTCATAGTAATATGTTAATAACCCATACACTTATCCTTTCAAAAACTAAACAACTAATTAACTAATCCATACTTACTCTAATACATAATAATAAACAACATTTCAACATATGTTCTAAATATGTATACAAAATTAAAATTGGAATAACCAAGTTACAAATGATCTTAAAATATATAAATCCTCTCTATTATTTGATGATAACTTATCAAAGTAATTGATATATGGATTCGATTTGCCACTTAATTCTGAATTCAAATATGTAAACAAAATTTAATTTGGTTGAGAAATAACCAAGTTAAAAATGATCTTAAAATATATAAATCCTCTCTTATTCTATTGGAATTCTTTGAGTATTCGCCTGAGTTCTGGTTATGACCACGAAAAGGTTGTGAAGGTCTCGGAGGCGATTGTCTTCTGTCGCAATGATTTATAATACAATTATTATTAGAAGAACTTTTCGGTTGGGAAAAATTCTGTCTTTGGTTTTGACCAGAGATGTAATCAATCATAAGTGCTCTCTGAAGCTAGTCTTCTGTAGTTACCGGAGAAATCATTGATAGCTGTGTTTTTTATGGTTCTACACATCCATCCTTTAGTAATGCGCACATATCTGTTGGTGGCAGTGAAGTCTTCCTCAGGAGTTTGAGTTTTTCGTCGAAATATGTTTTGACATTATCACTGCGCTTGAGTTTCAGATGTATGGCAGCAATCAATGGATTGATTGTCTGAGTGCCAAACCGTTTCTCGAAGAGTATACGAGTTTGAGCCCAAGTGACTGTCTGTATGAGTGGTGCGATATTTCTCGCGAAAAACATTAGCGCTTTGCCCGAAAGATAGGAACCGAGTTTTACAAATTTGTCTTTGTTTGAGGTTAGTTCCAGTGGTGACAAAACTAATGCTTCGAATAGGTTTAGCCAAAGGTCTGGTTCGAGCTGTCCTTTGCCTGAAAATGGCTATAACTTTGGATCCCGTTTAGGAGTAGTCATTCTGTAGACTTTGGTTATTACTCGACAGTACTGTTGATAATCAATCGGTTCTTCAAAGAGTTTGTCCAAATGGTAACCAAGAGGTGCGCCTTGAAATCGAAAACCTTTGAAGTGTTTTAAGAAAAACTTCGGGAGTTCTTCCAGTGTCTGGTCTATTGATTTCTAATCAGTTGTTCCGACCGTTGATTGACTTTAAGAGTTGTTGAGACAAATGAAGAGTTGCCTCAATTTGTACAATATATTACGAATTGGTGTCGAAAAGATTGACTCCGAGAGAAAGGACAGGAAAAGTGTCCGGTAATGTGAAATATTTCACAAATTCAACAGAAAATGTGAAACAGATTATTGTGGACGAGTGAAGAAGTGTTGGCCACAGTTGAGACCAAATGTGTGGCAATTAAGGCTTGATTTCTGTTGAGTCGAGTGTTGAGTGTGTGTCGAGTGGTTAAGGTTCCGATTCAATATGCTTATTATTTACAGCTCTTTTACTAATTTTTTCCTTATCCTCTTTTACATATTTTTTCTTTTATATTTTCTCACTGATGCTTTAGGGGGAAGGAATTCGTAGTTGTTATAAATTAATTTTTTGTTATTTCCCGTTTTTGCATATATAACTGATGTGTTACCATGCTAAAATATATCAATTTAATCATTCAATATCATTTAGTCTAAATCTATAAGTGTACACAAATCTAAATTATTTAAACTTTACTATGTTTAAATAACTTCACCTACCTATGCCTACAATTATTTATTGAAATTTTAAATGTCAAACTATAATAAAAGCAATAATAAGTTACTTATTTACAATATTTTTTCATTAATAATAGTTATTTATATCAAAATAATATAAATCAGATCTCAAATTAATATCTGACAACGTTATCTCTAAAGTCACCCTGAATTAAATTATTTATGTTACCAGGTTTCTTTAAAATAATGTAAAATATTATAAATATCTTCAAATTTATTTTTAAAATTAGCCTGCTTCATACTATGAAATATAAGAGAATAATGCTATCCAGTAATAAACAAGAGGAACTTATTCTTATTTTAAATATATAATTATTCATAATTACTTTGAATTTTTATAGAACTTAATTTATGGATTTAATTTTTAAGCAAATGTTAATCATTGATTGGATTTGTGTCTTTTGGTTTTTCAAAATTTTTATGAGTTTAGAAACTATGAACTTGCGAATTTGAAAATTTTCAGATTTCATATTTCATTTTTTCAAAAATTTCAATAGAACTTGGTTATTTATAATATAAAATTAAAATTCATAAAAAATAGCCAAATATAGTTTAATTATCTGAAATGTTTCAAAAGGTTAAAAACTATAAATATGATGTTTATATGCATTTTATTTCATGGGTGGCATCAAAGGGCATATCCCAAATTCCCCTCTGTGATCGATGAAGTAACCTCTCCCTCCAAGGCATCTGCGAGGAAATAAAGGAAGAAAATGTGTAAAAAGAAAAAATTATAGAAAAATAGAGGAAAAAACTGTAAATAATATAAAAAATAACAGAATACATAACTAAAATAAATAAAAATATCATATTTGCAGTTTTTAAGAAATATCCAAAAGCTGTAAAATTTGATAAAACTTCAGAAACAAAAGTCTGATTTTCAAAAATTATAATTAAAAAATTACGGTTTTGTAAATATTAAAATTAAATTAATTATATCCTTGTTATTTATTGTTAGTTTTACTTGGTTATATAATATTCTTGGTGATTGTTCGTACAGATATTGTAATGTTTGAGAATAATATTTAAAATTCTGAAAATTCGAAATGACTCAGTTCAAAAATTACTAAACTGATTTCGATAAAACTTGGTAATTTAAAGTAAATTAATCTTCTTTTTAAGATTAAATAGTTTCATTAAATTATCTCAAATATTTCAAAACTTATAGTTTTCAACAAATCACAAATAAGCAAATGCTTTCATTATGAGAAATTTCCTAAATGAATACTTGCAATAAATTCTGAACTATTTAAGATAATTTGATAAAGCTTGGTAAAATATAACAATTAATTAATCTGCTTTAATATACCTAGATTCATCAAATTAAGTTTAAAAATATTTTGAACAAGGTAATTTCTAATTTTTAAAATTTTCAAATGTGAATGCTTATATTATCAAAATTACTAAGAATATTGAAAAACAAAAAAATTGGCTTCGAATCAATTTTGATCTAGTTTATAAATATCTTGAAAATTTAAAAATAGCATTTATCACTTTTAAAGCATAAGACATTTTAGAAACTATGAAATTATTAGATAAATAGCTCAAATATACTAGATTTTAAAATGTTTTTAAAAAGTTATAATGGTAAGAAAATTAAATAGTTGCAGTTTTAAAGAAAATTTGAAATTCTTTTCCGTTAAGATTTGATCTAAGATAAGAAGTCGCACTTTGAGAGGTCTGAAATGTTTTTCAGCATATTGTAGGGTTTGGAATTCTAAACCGGGTTAGGACCACTAATTTAACCGAAAATTTTATAAACTCATGAATAAAGGTTATCGCTACAAATAATCTGATCCAGGTCTCATTCTCATTTACATAAAATAAAACCGGTAGAGGGCGTCAAGTTAAAAATTATTTTTCAATAAATCACCAGTATTTACATCGAATCCTACTAAATCAAGTATACTGATTACGAATATAAAATGTATAAACTCGTATCTCTTTATATTTAAAAGATAAAGAAGTAAGTTATGAAAAATTAAAATTATTTATCATATAAATAAATTGAAGCAGTAAAATTTATTGTTATTTAAAAATGATTTTATTTAAAATATTGTTTTATTTTTAATTAATTTAAATTCTTTGTAGTGATAATCTTTATTCATGAATTTATAAAATTTCCGGTTAAGATAGTGGTTCTAACCCGGCTCAGAATTCCAACCCCTACAATATGCTGAAAAACATTTCAGACTTCTCAAGACTGCTTAATCTAGGACAATAGGATCCAAGCTCTTTGTAGAATATTGTTACATGGATTTATAAAGGAAAAAATAAAAAACTACCTAGGAGTGTATTTATAGAAATTTTTACGATTTTGAAAATACCCCCTAATTTTCCATGTGAAAATGGTTTAGGAATAACCTTATTTTTTGGAAAAATTTAAAACCCTACCCTTGTTATTAACGGAATATTTTAGCATGGGCTCATATGAATATAATTAGAACTTTTACATTATTAAACTTTATCAATAACTTTAAAATTTGTTTTATTTAAATACTCCATCCTGATACCACCCTGAGATCCAAGTCTTTTGCCATTCCTGGTTCAGTCATTTTTGAAGGATTTTTGCTATTAAAGGGAAAATCTTTTCTTTGCATATTAACGGATAATTTATAGACTTTGGTTAGTAAGGAAGTGGAGAATGAGATGATGTCTCTCTAGAAACAATTCTTTATTATTATTAATAATTTATTAATAATAGGGGAAAGAAGGCTTTTTGCTAGAAAAAGGAAAATAATTCTTTGAATATTTACAGGTAATTTTTATTCTTTTTGTTAGTAAAGCAGAAGACAAGGAGGTTTGTGTCTATTCACAGGTTTGTGTACAAACACTAAATAACCGATACACTAGTTCACGCAAAAAACCATCGATACACTAACCTATCAATACACTAAATCTACATCTGCTACCAAGATCATCAAAACCGGTCAATAAATAATGGAGATATGGTAATCCGAGTAACAATAACTAAATAATATGAAAATCTGGGCCAACTAACAAAAAAGTTTTGAAGTAAGACTACCATATCTCTATTATTTCTTAACCCATTTTGATGATCTTGGTGGCAAATTAAAATAGATCTATTTCTCTATCAATTCAATATTAAAAATCAACACAGGGTATTTTACTTATGGTTGAAAAAAGGATTTAGGATATTCAGCTTTGAACCATTTTATGAACAAACCTAGTAAGTTGGCACCATAATCAAATAAATTTTAAATGTACTCTTTGTACCAACTTTTGATTTTTTCACAGAATTAAAATCGGTTAAATGGTTTAAAAGTTAATAGAATATTAAATAGTTTAAAACTTTTTGTAATTTGTTACTATTTCCAAGATTGCCGTTTTTTCAACAAGCATATTTTTCTAAATCCTGAAATTTGTTTTTACTTTAAAATATCTAGTTTAATTTCTATTAAAAAGAATTAAATTATCTTATTTAGTTTTTGAGTAGTAATTATTTTAGTAAAGTACTCAAATTAGTAGTTTTTTAAATTATTATTATAATAAAAACAGCTTAATCACAAAACCCAGAAAACGAAATTTTTTAATTTTAATTATACACAAAATTCTTTTAGAATCTTTCAAATAACTTAAGGGGTTTAAAACAGACAGGATGATTTGCTCATTTTTTGACATACCTTAGAAAATTTACTAAATCTAGAACATTAACACCGTGATTTTGAATATTTTTAAATATTTATAAAATAGAATAATTATTGGATAAGTGATATAAATTTTACTTAAAAATTCCAACTATAACCTTGCTAACATGAGCTGAATTATTCCCATATGTTATGATAAAGACTGTACATATAAATAACCACTAAATTATTTAACCCCTAACTTTTATTAATACATTCTTCCAACAATCCTTGCCTTTAAAATTTTCATGTATTTTTCAAATAATAATTTTTAATCTATATAAAATTAAACCAAAATATAAGTTATATTAATGCCTACAAAATTATTACACAAAATATTACCGTAAATGTAGTGGTTATAGGTTTTGCCCTTAAACCTTGTTTGATAATTTATCGTAATTAACAAAATGTAATCGAATACTCATTAATAGCGCAATTTTGCATAAATAACAAATTTCGCCATCATGAAGTGGAAGAGCGCGATTTTCGAAAAAGAAAGAATGTATAACTATGAAAAGATGAGTTAAGATTAATACATAGGTTTGACATCAAAGTCTAAGATCACTAAAGTACAGTAAAATTACTAATTTTGAGTTAAAAAATAAATAAAATTAATTTAATTAAATAATAATAAAATGCAATAAAATATTTATTAGTTTTTAGATCATATATTTTTAAAAATAGTTTCAAATAATTTATTTGATATTTGAAACAAAGAATAGAATACTTTTAATTTAATGTAAAAGTAGTTTTACGTATACATTCATTCAATATTTTTTAAAAAGTTATGCAAATATTTTAATCCTTTTCTAATGATTTCAATGAATTTAATTTATTCACTAAATAATAAGTTATTATTAATAACTCAAAGTTTAATACTTTAATCATATTGGAGTCAAATATAATTCAATAATCAATAAATTTATATTAGAAAAATAAATTATTGTAAAAAAATTATTTTAGATCAAATTTTAAAAAAATAGAATTTATTATATGATATTTGAAACAAAGAATTTAATATATTATAAATTCATATAAAAGTTGAGAAGTTTTATATTAAAATTCATTTAATTATTTGTCAAATTTGAGCTAAAAAATGAATTATTTGTTTCAATGGATGTGTTTTTGGTTTATTTCGAGTGAGTTTTTAATAAGAAATAAATTTAAGAGTAAATTACTTATTCATATAAAGAGAGTGCAGTCAACGGATCTCATGCTGTGGTCGGCAAATACACATTCAGTCCAATAAACTGCGGAATAACTTCTCGAAGTGAAGGCTATAACGATATGTGTTTCGAATCGCATAAGGATCCTATCGGTAGGCCATCCAATCGTATATATTCGTCAAGGTATGTCACTCGCAATTAGGTACCTTGGATGGCCACTATTTATTGTCTCAACAAAACCAACTTCCTACGAGTAGTTCAAGGGTATTTAATTAATTTTATTGATAAACAGGTCAATTTGATAATCGAAAACATTTCATATATCGACTGAATATAAAGAAATTCATGTAAAAGTGACCTAGGTACCATTTGGCTAGTAACAAATGAAATATAAATAGTAGATCCTATATAAAACTTTAGCGGCTTATGATTCATAAGTTATGACCGAGTCTATCAGACGTCCTCTATTTCAGAGGAATGTCTTCTATTTTGTTAGAAATAAATAACATTATTTTTGAACAGTCCTTGTGGTGGAACACTACTTGCAAAGGATTGGGTCATTACTAAATACAACTGTGTTCTTAAAACAAAGTAAGTGCAGCCAAAAAGTTTTTTATTTTCAGTATAATTTGGTTTAACCTCTTATTCATTCAAATAATATCAGGGATGTCTAATGGAAGTATTTTGGTCTATAAGGGGATATTTTGCTCCTAGAAATTGCTACCTTTGTCTATCTCTGATTATAATCATTTTTATTCTAAACTAAACTATTTCTTTTATTCAAAATTACTCTATTCTCAATTTTAATATGTGAATATGAGAGGGGTATCAATAGAGGATATTTTCAAAATCACTAAATTCCCTATTAAGTGGTTTTTTGGTGTTTTTCCTTGTTAATACATACAATTCATATTTAAAGTATTTTATCGCTTTTGAATAAAACAATTAGTTTACTGATATTTCATAAAAAAATTTTCAATTTTTTCCCTTCCTAAGGGAGAGTCTTCTAACTCTAATGTCTGGTGTGTTATTTTGCCATTATTGAATACCTTTTCTGCTATCCCTGTTTAAAAGTGCTAATTTTATGAGTTTCAAAGAAGTATAATATCTCACATGGCTAAACTAGTCGACCTCAGGGGGGGGTATCAGGGTAGGGTATTTTGGTCTCGGCTCAGGGGGGGTATTAGGGGGGGGGTATTTTGAAAATCGCCAAAAATCGCTAAAAATCGCATATTAAGTGGTTTTTAGGTGTTTTTGGGCATAAATACATACAATTCAGTCATATTTAACGTATTTTATCACTTTTGAAGCAAAAAACTAAGAATTATTGACAAAAAACGACTTTTTCCAACTCTG
>JAQIXI010002569.1:0-10030 GCA_034700165.1 Galumnidae sp. Gr-Ori-00277
CAATTCAAAACAAAATTAGTTTTTCAAACAATAATTAGTTAATTACTTAACAACTCTTTGCTTAGATTTATGGATCCGTTTTAGTGAAGACATCTTCGGTGAGAATCAAATTAAAGACAAGAAATCACTAAAAATATGAATAAAAAGCCAATGAAAACAAAAACATGTGTTTTGTGTTATGAAAGCAATCAATAGATGGCAGACAAACAAAAACATTTCAAACATTAGTTCACATAAAACAAGGATTTAAATCAAATTTAATAATAAAATTATCCGTCAATTCTTTAAAGCAAATAATAATAATATTTTTATCTAAACAAGAAATTTTTCTTAATTATCTAGGAGTTTATCTAGGAGTACATCTGTAACTTTAGATGATCAACAAATGGGAGGAGACTTCCATTAAATGATTGGTCGGTTGTCTTAGAGTTGGCTCACATCGCAATCACATGTTTTTCTCCATTGGAGGCAATTGTAAACAATCGCTGATTTGTTACTCAATTATCTTTAATTTCGATTTAATTGAATCGAAATGAAATAATTATTAAATCATTTAATTGCAAACAAAGTATCACTTGATTTGAGGAAAAGGTTGAAATGTCACGAATTGATATGTCATCAATGATGCCGTCTTTAAGACCACTGCCGGCCATCACTTCGGAAACTCAACAAACGAGTGGTCTCTCTAATAGACAATTGGCGCTCATAATCGGAACGCCTTTTGTTTTGGGGACAGGAATTTACCTCATCTATCGATTTTACTACAAAAAGAGTAACAAAAACAATGAAAAAGATGTGAAAAAAAGTCTCAAAAAAACTATTGAAAACCGAACGGAAGCCGAAAATATTGAGGTCTTTGACATTCACTTCACTCTTGAGTTTATTTTTAAAATTAACAAAACTTTTGTTAAATTTAGGATCCGTTCAAAAGATCGATGAGTTTTAAGTCAAAGGGCAACAAATTCTTCAAAGAATCAAAATATAGTGAAGCCATCGATTGCTATACAAAAGCAATAAATGATTGTCCGATCGATAAAACTGAAGAACTGTCGACTTTCTATCAAAATAGAGCCGCTTCTTATGAAATGCTTCGACAATACAAAGAAGTGATCAAAGATTGTTCTCAAGCCATTCAACTTAATAACCGTTACGTCAAAGCTTTGGTTCGCAGAGCAAAGGGTTGGCTAACATTTTTGATTAAATGATATCTCATTGTATTTCTCTTTCATCAGCTCTGGAAGCAATTGGTGACAAAAGTGGCGCACTTTTTGACATAACGGCTGTTTGTATTTTGGAACAGTTCCAGAATCAGACAAATTTATTAATGACAGACCGTTTACTTCGAGAGCAGAGCAAAATTAAAGCTAAAGACCTTTTTAAGAACCGAAGCCCTCGACTGCCTTCTGAGCACTTCATTACTCATTATTTTATGTCGTATTCAAACGATCCAATTCTTAAGAACTGTGATTCCAAAGACATCGTTAATCATTTAGAAATTTTGAGACTTAAACAGGAAAAGTCAAACATAGTTTTACCCGAATATTATCTCCTAAAAGGTATTTCAAATATTTAAATGTTTTATATTTAGATCAAAATTTATACCAAATTTTAGGAACGATTGAAATTTTGAAGGGAAATATTGTGGTCGGAGAACAAGATTTGGAAAAAGTCATTAAATTAGATGATTGTGAAACTGATATCAAAGTTAATGCTATGATTAAATTGGGAACAATTAAAGTTCAAGACGTCGGCCGAGAAGATAGCTTTTCGGCAGCGATTCAATGTTTTGACGACGCAATCAAATTAGATGAAAAGAATGCAGACATTTATCTGCACAGGGCTCAGGTCTGTCTCTTTTCTGTTTACTTACTCTAAAAACTTTAAATTATTAAATGTTTATTAAATTATAGATACATTTATTGTCGGAAAAAGTAGACGAAGCCTTTCAAGACTTAGAGAAATGCTGTCAATTGAACGATAATTTTGCGTCTGCTTTGGCTCAGAAACTGTACGTCCAATTCAGGTGTGGAATTAGATATAATGATGAGTCGACGGTTTCAAAAGCGATGAGAGGTTCAGAATTTACATTAATTTTGAGACAATTTTTAAATTTTTTAAAATTTTAAATAAAGGCTTTGAAAACGCTATTAAAAAGTTTCCGCAATCGAGTGAAGTCTTTTCACTTTATGCTCAGGTATTTGACATTTGTTTGCATTAAATGTTTAATTTTACTGATTATAATATTTTTAGGCACTTATGGAAAGGGGAGACTTTACTAAAGCGGACCAATTCTTTGAAAAAGCCATAGAAAAAGACCCAATCGATGGCAATCTCTATGTTCACAGAGGGATACTATATCTACAATCGAGTAATGATATCGATAAAGCCATCAAACTCTTAGGTATTCATATCTTATTTAATTAATTTTAAGTATTATTATTATTATTTCAGAGGAGGCGAAGAAAGTGGACCCAAACTGTCAGTTCGCTTATGAAATGTTAGGCAGTATTCAGGTTCAAAAGGGTTTTCTAAAAGAAGGTATCGATCATTTCAACAAAGCTTTGGATTTGGCCCAAACAGAACTCGATTGCGCTCATCTTTTCTCTTTGAGAGACGCAGCAGAAGCACAGGAGAGGGCCACTAAACTCTTGGGAATAGAATTACCCAAAGTTTAAGTAAAAATATCTGTTTCTTAGTCACCGATTATAATATAAATGTTTTGTTTAGTATTTTTTTAAGAATAGACTTTTGATTGATTGACACCTTTTACCACAATTTTTATATTGAATATTATGTTTCGCCGATATTTTGCGATAAATTTTTGTTTTATTAATGAATTATTACTTTTATCGAAGAATAAAGATTTAATTATATTCCTTATTAGTTGACTCTATTACTAAAATAAGGACACAAACCATTGGCATATTAAAACACATACTTCCCTTTGCCATCCCTTTAATGGCTTCCAAAGTGAAGATAAATTTCTCGTTCTTTGAATTCGTGATCTCAACATTTCTGAAGATTTAGTCAAAAGTTTAATCAAATGTTAATTCAAATATTGACCTGATTTTATTGCGAAGATATTCACTACTGTTGACAACCGCTCTATTGGTATAAGAGAGCACATCCGACGGCACAGTTACCACTTTTGCTTTATTGCAATCCTAAACATTTCATTTAAATATTGATTTCACTTTTAATCCACAATAAATACTCAATAAATACAATTTTATTAAAATAATATTTTAGGAGAAATCAATCGATGGTTAGAATTAAAGATAAAAATCCATTCAATGTTTATATGTTTAATGAAATGAATTTGAATTTCAATTGAATTCAATTCCGTAAATAAATCAATAGAAGAGACGATCAGTTGTTTAAAATATTTTTTTATTAATAGTGACTAAAATTGGCAAATGATTGGCGCAATCATTGACTTTAATTCCACAAAAAAGACTCATTTGATATATTAATACAGCATTAATGTAGCATTACTGACCATTTACTGACCCTTTACTGACCCTTTACTGACCTTTTCATTTTATTTCTCAAAACTCTAAAGTTTACTCTAAAAGGATCACAAGTTTTAAAAGGATCGCCAGAGAATCCAAATTATGATTAGGTTATAGAGTCTATAAAATATTTGAGCGTCTGATAAATAAGATAAGACTTAAATCGGTATTTATTAAAGCATAAGAAACAGACAATTCATAAAATTCAAATAATTTCCTTATCTCTCAAAGATTGACCCATACTTTAAATAAATAAGTTTTTTAGATGAGTTTTCAAAATAAAATTAAGTTCTAATTTAGAACTTCTAATAAAAGTAATAAATGAATTGGACTTTCATTTTGAAAATATTAATTTTATTCGACTCATTAAATGATTAAAATTATAAAATATTTCAAACAACTAATAATCAATTGATTAAAGTTATAATAAATAATAAATTATGAAAAGAAAAGTTAAAATTTAAGTCGTATTTAATCAAAGATTTAATTTAATAAAAATTATCAATACTTCAAAGGATAACAAACTGCCCAAATAAATTATTTCCTTGCTCATTACTATAACAATAATAAAAGAATTGAGCATTTTATTCTAAAACTTTATACTATTAACAATAATTTCATTTATATTACTATCAACTTTGAACCATGCTCATGTGATTAAATTATAAAATTAAAACTATAAACAAATTAACGAAATAATAATAATAATAATTAAATATTTTTATACTACAAGTGTTTGAGTAGTGAATAAAAAGTAGTTTTATTATTCATAATTGAGCATGGTCCTTATTTACAATACATTAAGAGAATTTAGGGGCAATAAAAAAATTGTGACTAAAAATTAATGAAATTTTGATAATTTCCTTATGAATTGTTGACACAAAACAGTTTCAATAGATATCAATCATTTCAATGAATTTATTTACAATTAATAAGTTATTGACAACAATTGACAATAACTTATTGATAATGACTTCGAAGACTTAATCTTATTATTGGATGAATTTTAAACTAAAAGTTGAATATTAGACAAATTTTATAAATAAAAAATTATGAATAAAAGAATAAAAACTGTAAATAAAAATTGTATTTAATTTTTGCGATTATGTAAAAAACCAATTATTTGTTTAAAAACATTTTAAGGAAAAATATCTGACAAATGAATTAAAGATATATTAATTAATGATATAGTTATTAAATATTATTATAAAAACAAATTTTAAATATTTGCCCATAAAATCATTTGAAACACATTTAATAATATAAGACAAACAAATATTTTTTGCATAAATTTTATTCTTTATAAATAAATTTTTAATTCTTATTAAAAATGACTTAATTTAGAATTTATATGGATTATATTTCTCTCAAATAAGAGCTTTAATTAACGATTATTATTTACTATTAGTCACTAACCAATAACTTATGGTTTAACTATATTTCTTCGTAAGAATTACATACCAATCGGGGAAAGGGTTGTCCCATTCGACACAAAATTATGAATTAGAAGTGAATTTCATTTAATAAAAAAAAGGGAAAAAGAAATCATCGATAAAATTGTTTGATATTAAATCCAATGATTACCTTATTTTGAGATTAATCTAAATCACATCAAACGATATGTCATAATTATAAAGAGTATTTAAATGAAGAATGAAGTGATCGAGGCCATTTCTCATGATAAACACTAAATGACTATAAACAGTTGAAATGAGTTAACTCTCAATTCTAATGAATTGCAGTTTGAAGAGAAAGGCGTCGATCACTGAAATGTAAATCTGATCGCAATTAGAATTTTCTTCTAATTTAGATCTGATTTAAGCAATTATTTACACGAATTGTCACAACCAGAGAGTGAGTGATTCACTTTTCATCCGATAATATATCACATTTCATTATTTAATAACAAAGAATAACCTTGGTAACACTAAGAAAATGTTTGTCCATATAATTTACTATTTATTTAACAAATAAATATTGAAAATATAAGAATATCTAAGAATAAGTAAATTGAGGAAATATTCATATAAAATGGAGTAAAACATTGAACTCTCACTTAATTCAATTAAATCAACAAAATTGAAGACTTTTGTCATAATATTAACAAATCTTATATTTAACTAATTATTAAAAATATTATTTAAATAATAAAACAATTTTAAAATAAATATTCTTAATATAATTTTAGTCAACAAAAAAGTTTAACGTTTCAACTCTTAATAATTATTATTAGCTATTGAACTAACCTGGATAATTAATGTCAACTACAGGTATAATATTTATGTTTCATTAATTTTTGTATAGAATTTAAGTTAACATTTGATATAATTGTGAACAACATTTTAACAATAGTTGATAGACTCAAACAAATTTTTGGTAACAATTTTTCGGACAACTATTTATCACTAAATGTTTGATATTATTTGGAGAAAGAGTTGAGTTTATTACACAATTCCCTCATTTGAAGAAGACTTCCCTCTAAACTTAGAGCGAAAAAGTCAGAACTGGTTTCACCTGAACTGAAAAAAGAAGTGATACAAAATGTTATACTATTTCTGCAGATATTATATGACACTCCATATCCATCGGCCACAACCGGGCCGTACCCCACAATAATGTTCTTCTCTGTTGCCAATTGACTCGTCGACAGACGAAAGTTCAGGAATTCTTTATAAGACTTTTCTTTAAAAAGAACTGGTATTTCATTGAACTCCATTTTAGAGATCTCTTTGATTCCGAGTAAGTGATTATCGATTCCCTGACCACAAATAGTCTTAAGAAAAACAAAATTTGAGAAATAAGTGAATATAGTATTTAAATACAAACATATTTTAAAATTTCCATTTGTTTACTGATAGCCGTCCGAAACATTTCTGTTTTATGCTTTTCCTGAGAATATAAAACACATTTAATATTTTAAATAATTTAATTAATCAAACGAACAGTTATTTCTGGTATTTCATCGCACATGGCTTTAGCCCAACTCAGAGCCTCTATAGTTGCGGCGCGGATATTATCAACTCTACCAAACCTGAACTGACGGATCGAAGCGCTTTCATAAGTGGACACTAATTTTCGGTGCACTTTATAGTAAGTCAACTGTAGGGCCAACTGAACGAAAGCATCCGGACTTAAACGATGTTCTTTTACAAACTCTTTTCCAAATTCGTTGAAATTAAGTACATAGAGATCCAAATCCGATACTAAACTAGAAGTCAATTCCAAAGAAGACTAATGAAGCGCTTAATTATATAATTTTACTTAAATGTCAAGAATTGGCCCTCAATTAGTGTTTCATTGAAAATAACAAATTTTTAAAATGTATTAAACGTTTTATTCATTTTAATGATTTTCTAAAATAAAGCCTTTATTTTATTGTTAATTATAAGAAATGAATTATTTGTTTGCAATAAATATGTGTTATATTTAAAAATTTGACATTTTGTGTGCATTTGTGTGTAAACCTAAATATTCTTGAAATAACCAAGGGCAAAATATTAAT
Source organism: Galumnidae sp. Gr-Ori-00277 (assembly GCA_034700165.1). NCBI lineage: Eukaryota > Metazoa > Arthropoda > Arachnida > Sarcoptiformes > Galumnidae > Galumnidae sp. Gr-Ori-00277. Next base: position 7,015 of record JAQIXI010002569.1, read on the forward strand.
TAAATTTATTTTGAAATAATTCTAGAATATTCTATAGCTTAAAGAGATAACACCCACATATTTGTAGAACTTATCCCTCGGCAACTTTTGACTTCGAGAAAAAATGAGAGATAAAGACTTTAAGACTAGTTTACCTTTTCTTTAATCCTAGTATAAAATGTAAGTTTAATTAAATGAATAGAGTTAAATGATTCTGGGGTTCAAAAATTAATTGTATTTTTTGATGCATTAATTTTAGAGAAAAAAAATAATTTGAATTAAAATATATAATTAAACAAAATACAGGATTTGCGTCAGTTTAGAAAAGTGTTATGGTCAATTTATAGTTAAAAATATAATAAAAATTAAATAAAAATTTCAATGAAAGACACAAAAACCTAAAATCAGTATATTTTTAGATGAAGAGTATTTTTAAAATGACCACAAATAACCGTAATATGATTTTCTGAGATTATTTTTATAAATTAACTCATTTAATGTTACTATAACTTGCTCTTGACCTTGCTAAAATCTTTGTTTGTTCTTTATAATTTTGTTACTATATTTAGCTAAAAGTCCTGGTTATATCCTACTAGGTTAAAAGAATCTAACAAAACATTAAAAAATATCTCTTTAGCTATTGTGGGAAATGTGCAGGTTTATATTTAGTGTTTAGTGGTTTGGTTTAAAAATGTTATATATTTGAAAGATATAACAAAAAAAGTGATAAATTTAAAAGAATTGTAATTTTGTAAAACTTACCGATCGATTCGTTTCGATGATTCAATAAGACTAGATTTAAGGCAATCGTCGATATCCCAATGCAAAGGCAATACTCCTCTTTGGAGATTAGAACTGGGATTGGAGTAATGCATTCCTTTTCCTGAATCTTTTCTCTGCCACGAATTGCTTTGATAGGGATGTTCTTCGAGATAATCAATAAATTCTTCACAAAAACGTAAAACAGTCATTCCTTCAGAGGCCGAGTGTTCACAAATGATACCAAAAATGCCGTCCTTTCCGATAACAATCTAAACATTTAATTTATTCACTTTTAATAATAAACCGACAAAAAAATTATTAAATTATTGGATAATTCAATGAATTAGTAAAACCTGCAAAAAGGTATCGAACCATCGATTGGATGTATAGAATTGAGTTCCGCCGCCGTGTAATAACATTGAAGCCATATATGACGGTTCCATTCGTGCCATTTGGATGGAGTCTCGTCTTTGTGTTCGTGTAGTCTTAGTTGATACACAATCGTCGAGACAGACCACAAATAGACAGCTCTCCAATAGTTTGAGACTTTGTTTGTTAATCGGGTCTAAAATGTTTTCAATCACTCATTCAAACCATATTTAAAAGACTTACTGCACAGCATTTTCTTTCTATTGTTGGCCCATATTTTGCGATTATCTGTTGTAAAGACTCCAACCAAAGGAGCGGATGACTCATATTCTTTAGATAAATACCAGATATGTTTCAACATTTCGAGTAACGCCTCGCCGTCCGGACAGTCATTCTTTTTGAATTGTAAAACAAAAAACTGGAAAATAATTGAAACGATTTTAATCTAAAAGTTATATTAGACTCCTTTAGAAAAGATATGTATTTGAAAAGACAATTGAGTAAAGAGTCTTTACTAAAGACCTACAAATGACATATAAATGTAAATGAGGACAGACCTGATTTCTGCAGGCTATCACAATGTGTTCATTTTCATCTTTTTTGTGGTCAACTAATAATAAGTCGTCCTTTTCTTCGCCGGGGATTCTGTGAGCATTAAAAAAGTGTTTATATGTTTGCATACATAGCGGCTGTCCCTTTCCATGACTTGACCCGAAATCTTGAGAAAGTGTTTCACTGATATGAAATTAAAGATTAAACTAAAAATGGTTTTTCTTATATTGAAGCCAACCTTTCGATTCTGTTCTTAAACCGATACGTGAATTGTATTATCTCTGAAGCGAGTCTTAACTGATCCGTCGATGTTCTGAACTGTTGTCGCGGAAATAAATAGAATGGACTCGAATTGATTGGCAGTGCTATCGGGTTTAGTAAATACATATCATCCAACCAAAATGGAGTGACCTAGCACATATACATATACATAAAAACATTCATTTTGGTTTCAATAAAGAATTAAAGCTCTAATTATATTCAAATCAAAAGAAAAATTTGTTCAAAATATGACTAATCGATGAGAAAATGTATTGAAATAACTTTCGATTAATTCTGTTTTTCCTATTTCTGAATCAAATAGAGTGCAGATGTCTTTTTATGTGTAGTTCCCATACATCAATGGTTTTCCTTTCATTTGTATTTTATATCAAACCTTTAATCATAACATTGGATGAAATCAATTCGAAAATTCTTTATTTCAATTTTACAATATTTCAGAATAAAATTCAAATAATATCTTGGTCTAATTATAATTTTGAGAATCTTGTTAATAAGTTTTTAACTCTAGACAAAATTTCAAAGAGCATTCATATAATTATCTAAAAAATAATGGAATTTTATAATTATATTTTAAAATTTATATAATCAGATAAAACTAACTTTGAATTAAAATTTTAATGATTAGTATTTAGTGTCGAATCGGAATTAGATATTCGATAATATTTTTGAAGGAAAAAAACAAAACAAATATTTCTTTGTATATAATCTGAATAAATAAAAAATAGAGAAATGAATTATTGCTTTTAAAGCCATTATTTATTATGAAATTTAATTCGGTTTCGAATCATTAGTTTTAATGAACTGAAAGTTTATTTATTTAAATCTTGATTTTAATATTGAAATTTACGAAAAATTTTCCTTTGAAATTTTATCTAGATTCTTTAAGGTTAATAATAAGGCAAACCTTCAACAAAATTTAATTATTGTTAGTTTAATAAGACCAAGATTAGGCAATACATTATTGGAACTTATTCTGAATTGAGTCCTTAGAAAAGAAAATACGAATTAATTGTTTACTATTTATATCAATAATATTCATAACGAGATATCAAATGTTTTGTAATGAACTAAG
>JAQIXI010002570.1:0-10030 GCA_034700165.1 Galumnidae sp. Gr-Ori-00277
CTATTTTGCAAACATAACAAACTATTTACGTAACGTAAAACGCGATTATTAAGTAGAACCGCGCGATTTTCGAAAGAGAAAGACTGTAAGTAAATTCTTTTGCAAGTTTATATCCTTTTTCATAAGTTTTATTTAATAAAAATTGAAAATAAAAAAGTATTTTCTTTTGGTCAAATAATACATTAGTTTCGGTACAGAAACTAATAGGCAGTAAATCAAAACCATTGATATTATTCTCGACATTCAGTTTGAAGACATACGGAAACTGAAAGTAGTCTAAAGTTACCAAAAATGCGGTATAAGTCAGTCCTCCAAAAGAGAGACTCTTTACTTTCTTTAATGTCTTTTTCAGAAGATATTGTTTATTGAATTTCAAACACTTTATTAATAAATATTTCAAACGAATACAGATTTCATTGAAAGCAATTAGTAGTAACCAAATAAAAAGGTTTAATATTTGCCAAAAAAAAGTCTAATTAAAGCTCGAAATAATTTAATCGTAGCGAACATTTTATTAATGTTTTTATTTTATTTTGAATTAAAATTTATTATCTTGCAATTTGAAAATGAATTATTTATCTTTGCTTAGCTAATGTCACATGCTAAACTGGAAATATTTCCTTAATTCTATTCATTTTACATAGAATTAATAGATACTAGTTATTAGATAGTTATTAGATAATAGTTATTAATACATTTTATTTAATTAATGGTTAATTATTATTTTTTATTATTTAAAAATAATTAGAAAAAATATTTACTTTTTGAAGCTCTTGTGGTTATCCAGGAACGTTTTCCTTAGTCCATGGCCAGGCTTTCAGCCATAGGGAGTGAATTTTTTTATTATACTTCCTGAATCCACTGATCAAAGTATATGCATTGATCAAGATATAATTCAAGCAGCCCAGTATATTTTTTTTATCAAAATTAAACTCTCAGAGACTTTTTTGAGTCTTGGTTTGAATTAAGACTTAATTATTAAGTTATCATAAGAAAAGTTCATTCCATATATCACAACTATTTTGTTAATACTTTCCTTACTCATTCAAATAATGGCTTATATGAATAGATATTATGTGCTTGCACACGTCACATAGCTTACGCTCGAATTTGGCTGAAAACCTTCTCCTGCCTTAGTCTATATATTACGATAAATATAATATCTATATTACTTCTAATATGAATATAACCATAAATATTAATTAAAATACTAGATTTCGAAGATAATATTGTTTTATAATATTAAAGTTTTTACATGTATATTATACAGATATTATTACAATAACCTTAAAATTATATTATGAAACATATTTTATATCACCATATTATATATGATCTTACAATGGCAATATTAATTTTTTTTGTGTTCATTAAAAACATGGTACTTAATTTTCCAATATACAAGAATATTTTTAATAATAGACCCTTTAATAATAATCATATGTAATAATCATAATATAAATTCTAAAATGAAATATATAATATTTGACATTAATATGTTTATGTGGAAAATTTATTTAATTTTGCTTTTTAAAATAGTAATTTAATTAAAATATGAGCCAATTAAAAATAATAATATTTTTATTATTATTTGATTAATTTTCATTTGTAGCTTTGAAAAATTAAATTTAGTTTATTAATTTAATTAAGGTTACAGCTTTCTTATATATTGATTATATATATAATAATGAAATTTTACCTATCAAAGTATATTTAATAAACATTAATCCCAAAATATACATTATTTAAATAAAATATTAATCGATATATTAATGTCACATCAAATTAAATTTTTTTGAATTTAATTGAATTCTTTTAATTGTTGTAAACGAGAATGCAATAGTTTTGCTTTATTTTAATGATTTGTTTTCTTCAATTAATTAATTATAACTAAATTAAATTGTTGTTATCTTATATACATAACATCGGTGACCTTAATATATCGATTTAAGTTATTCACAAATTTTACATTGTTGAGGAATGAACACAAAGTTTATTAAATGAATAAGAACTGTTTTTAAGTGATTTGTTTTTGAAAATTTCATTAATCAAGTTAACCCATTTTCATAACCCATTTTCATATATTACTAGCTCACTATGGAATTAATTATAAACAAATTTATACCAATTTTAGAGTTTAATTATAAAGAAAAATTGATATTTTTAACATTAAAAAATTATTCTAAATCTTTTATTAGTGATTGTAATAAATAAAATTAATTTTATTGAAAACTGTAATTTAAGAATTAAGTGAAACCTTGATTATGTAATGAATTTTTTTGAGAAGATGGGTTATATCAATGAAAGCTATTTTAAGCTTAATTAAAATTTTGAAGAATTAATTTCTTAAATTGAAGTAAGCTATCGTTTTGGGTTCCATACGTCTTTTGTAAATTAAAAGATCTTTATCAGAAAGAAATCACACAAATAAATTATTCATACTTAACATTTATAACACTTTCCATTTAAATACAAATGATTAGTTTTAAAAAATATGTCCACTTTCTAAATTGGTTTTCAAACTGTAAACTTTATCATATTTCTGTTTAAAAATTTAATTTTCGAGTTAATTAAGTTGAATAGGTTATTAACTTCTAATTCCTTTTATATTTGTGGGATTAATTTATTGTAAATATGTTTTATAACATTTACTTATGAATCAAATGATTTTATTTAAAACGTGTCCTTAAAGAACGCCGTAATATACTCTGAAAATAAATTATGTTAACTGGCTAAAGTTCAAAAATATACTTATATATTTAATCTAAATTATATATCGATAATTCAACATTTAAATTTATTTTATTCTTTTAGTTATTTATGAAGTGTGGGTAGTTAAAAAATATTGAATTAATTTTTGCATCAGAAACTTTGTATATGTTTTGAATATTTTGAAAAAATTAAAAATTTATATTATTTAACATTTAAATATAAAACTGTAATTAAAACATAAATTATTAACTTATTATATCCAAAAGTTGTTATAAAAATATTGGGATAGTACCTCTAGGGGTTTTTTGAAAAGTTTATTCAAAAATACTTTTAAACTGAGAATATAAAATAATAAAATGTTTTTAAAATAAAATTATAATATTTTTAATAATTTTGCACAATAACGGGAATAGTCCTAATTTTAATTACATTATGATTTAAAATTATTTAAATAATTATGAAAAACTATAATTAATTTTAAAAGTCAATTATTTAAATAATTTTAATGGTTCTAAAATTTATAAATTATAGCAAAACTATTTAAACTCAGATTTATCGTATAACCTCTTGGTACAAATTTTTGTTCGGATAACCTTGACAATAATAGCAATTTGTGTTTAATATTTTAAATTTTAATTTTACTTAAAAGTTATTATAAATAAGATAATATTTTATAATTTTAATTAGTCCTTGGAATTATCATCTTAATTAAACTTTAATCATAATTTCTAAATATTTTTTTAAAAAATTTTATTTTTAATATTTAAAGTTCAATATAATGATGGAATATTAAACTGTAATTTAAATAAATAATTATTTTAGAATATGAATTTTTAATAAAATTAAAATACTTGAAATTGTAAAGAATTAAATAAATTTTAATTTATACTTTCAAATTAATTCTAAATATGTCTAATCAATAATTACTTAATAATGGCATTCAATTGTTTAGTTGTTGCTTAAGTGTTGCTTTAATTTATTTCAAAATTCATTAAAATTTTTTTGTGTAATATATTTGTTTGTATAATTCAGATATTTGTTTTCTATTACATTTTAATAAAATTGGGTACATAGTGAATTTGAAATAATAAGTGACAACCTTATTTTTTTAAATAGTGTAAATTTTTCTAAAAATCTATTGTGTAATCACATAGAAAAGTGATCCCAGGTCAGGATTAGGGTCAGATCTAGGTTTTTTATGAGTCAACATTTGTTTTATGGAAATGCACATTTTTTATGTATTTGAATTTGAGTCTTTGCATTACAAGTCAGAGTCGACTTCACAAGTTTACTGTTATTTTGTTGGTTTTATTGTTAACAGATAGACGTCTCTACTATATTTTGAACAATTTTTTTCCAGTTTTGAAATGAGCTTAAATTAAACCTGAAGTTCAAACAATTCTATGCATGTTTTAGTCCAAACTCAGTATAATTGAAATAAATTGTTTGAATTATAAAGTATTGAAATCAAATCATTTCATATTTTTCCCCCTTATTTTTTACACCGCCAGTGGGATTAGCCTCAATGGGTGCCACCGATGACCACTCATGTTTGTATGTGTCGCAAAGCGTAATAAGCGAGGATAGCGATCTGTATTTTAAGAGGGTCGCCTACTCCTCCGTGTACTTCATGTGGCGGAAACACACAAGCTTAGACTACTCATATATTTTAAGTCCATGAGTTGGGACCGAGGTATTAGGGCCAGAGACAGCACCTTCTCCGTAATCGCCCTTCCGATATGTCAGGCGGAGAATATCGCAACCTTCGATTTTGGCGCGAAAAGGCAGTACGCACTGCCTGGGTTTGAACTCCCTACCTGAGCCTTGCCTTTTAAGCCAGGAATGACGCCTTTTACCGCTGCGCCACTCCGCTCAGGTAAATCATTTCATATATATATGGTTGTCATTAATTGTTAATTTGGTCTTAAATTATGTGAGGATTAAAGCCTTAGGAAAGGCGCCTCTTCTAAGGCTTTATTTTGTAAAATAATTTACTTTTTATTTGGTTTCAGTTTTTAAAAACCAATTGGTTTTTGATCTCAAATAAAGTTTTGCCGTTATATTAATTATAATTAATTGAGAATTTGGTCTACAATTTAGTAAGAATTAAACCAATTATTATATAACTAATTAATTATTTATTTAATTTTAGTTTGTTATGGCTAAACAACCGACTGATGAAGAACTCGAGGACTTCCATAAAAGTGCACAATTTTATTAGAAATCTGACATTGGACAGATTTCCGCTGGGAAATCTAAAGAAAATTTGATTCCCGCGTGCGAAGAGAAATGCTATACCGATGAGGAATATTATGACACATTCAAGTCCTAAGCGGACCAAACTTCCAGTAGTTATGGAATATCCGGAAAAAAAAGTAAATCCAATCGACCACTCCTTAAAGAGAGGACAGAATTCCTTTTGCTGTTGTAGTTTATTCTTATATGAAAATTATTTATTTTGTGGAACGAATTAGACTAAATATATGAGTAAAGGCTAATATTTTCTAACTTAGATATCCTTAAATTTATTAACATTTGCTAAGTAACTTAAAATCGGCAAAATGCTTTCTAAAAATTTTAGAGTTAAAAGAGTTGCCGAAAATTTTTTTAAAATTTTTTAGGTATAAAAAGTTGGCCTAAAAATTATTGAATTTCATTTGTAGTTCTGTATTTCAACTTAAACTTCAAAATTAAACGCTACCAAGGATCGATTGCCGCGATACGTTATTAAAGATTTGGTTCAAGAAAACCAACGAAAATTAAGAGATGCCGAAAATGTAATTAAGAACATTACATATATAATGATTGGATTGGTCGTAACATTGGTGGCCTACATCTTGGTCAAATCCTAATGTTTTTAAAAATATGACTCTCCGTGTAATAACCAAGGTTAAATTTAAATGGAAAAAATTAAACAAATTTTTTAAATTATACATTTGTTTATTTATTTAATTATAAAATTAAGTTTCGATTAATTATATAATTTTCCTCAACTAAGGATTTATTTAGATCAATTCAATCTTATGCAATTCAATTATGTAGAACTCTTAACAAGTTTATTTTACCAAATCTTTTGCAAAATAAATATTTTACTCAAATTGAATGAATTGAATGAATGAATATTAGAATATAATATTAACTAGTTTAGCGTTGTTTCTTTTCTTAGTGATACATAAATTTCAGAATAAAGAATTAGAAAATAAGTTTATTAAATATAATAATAAGAGTAAATTCTTAATATATTTATTACATATATAAAACACATTTAAAGTATGAAGTGAGTAATCAAAATGTTCTAAATGAGTAATAAATATTAATAAATTTTACAAAATTGTGAAACGGGTTCAGTAAACCTCTGGGCATACTAAATAACAGTCAACAGATGTCAGTGATCTAGAGTCAATACCAGCATTCATACCCCTTTAGGATAATCAACTAGAAAGCACCCTTGAATAGCAAACCAATAATAAAAAGTCAAATGCAGGACATATATCTTTTACAAGGATCTTATATTAGCCAAAGAATTAGAATCTATATACTTTATTATTTTGTTTTGAAGTTTTGTTTCACTCTTGAAGAGAAGAAATCAAAAGTCATTATTATATTTAAGAGTTTTCAGTCACCAACGAGTGGTCTGAAACTATTTGTATTAAAATATAAATTATTTTAATGTTTAGAATTCATTTTTTATTTGTGTTTAATTCAGGAATCATTAATAAAGGTTTAATTGAAGTAAAGAGTAAATTGTCTGGAATCAGAGATCAGAGGTTCAGATATGATTATATATGATTCGGAAAGCCGATAGAACTGGGTTCTCGTTTGATCCAGAAAACAGAGTGGCAGAGATGCTTCAACGGCTTTTTTTGACGGTGTCTGAAGTCACTTATGAGAGCCCTTTGCCTGCATTGGGGTCACCAGCCCACAACAATTAATTATATATAAGATGGCGAATAATTTTGCCTCTATAAATATTAAGAAGGACAATTTTTAGTCCTGCAACGTGAGGGTACTAGATAGAATTTTTTAATAACTCAAATTTGTTGATTTTCAAAAAATAAATTAATATACATGCATGAAAAAATTATTAACATTATTGGATACATAATATATATCTTCAAAAAATGCGCCGTTTTGGTTTATGGCCCACGACCCTAGAAGGTTTGGTCTACAAGTTTGTGTAGCTCAGGAATACCGTTCATATAACAAGCATGGCATGTCTGAGACTCAATTGAAAATTTATAAAAAATCAGATAATCAATCAAAAATGGCTACAATCAGGTAATGATAAACGAATTTCAAACATTACGTGTGAAAAGTTTGATCTAATTGTCAGCCATAGGAGATTAAAGAGAACCTCTGTATTGAAATCAATGGTAATCAAATATTCTAAGATTTTGTAGTCAATAAAAAATTTTAGTCTTTAGACATGTTAAGTCAATAGTCCATTTATTGGACTCTACTTATAACTAATTCTAAGGAATGCTTAAAAACTCAAATCAATCTCTCATACATCAAAATGGAAAAGTGACGGAAAGTTCACAAAGTCGTTGATTGCATTTTCATTTGATTTTATCCTCGTGGCTACCAGGTCCAGCCTTCAGCGACTATTGTGTCCTCTATCGGTCGTATTATGTGATTGGCGACTATATTTACCGACCGTTGACCTAATAGTGACGCCAATATCGCCGATAGCAGTACTGTGACCTCTTTCATACGAATTGAAACCATTTGCAGTTTTTAGTCGATTTTCAATTAAATTAAATACAATTAAAACGAGATTTTTAGACAAAATAACACTTTATTTAAAGAAAATACTTTTAGTCCAATTAATACACTTTTTAACGTTTAACACAACTTAGACTTTAAAGTAAACTAAAGATAAAATTAAGACAGTCATAGCCTAAGCCTAGACTATGGCTATGGCTATCGACTGACCACTTCTAAGGCATATTAACGACTGACTATTGAAATGTAAAATCAGAGGTTTTGTAACCTCTGTTATTACTAATAGTTTTAAAGTTTAGATAAAGTTTTAAAAAAGAGTTTCAACTTATTAGTCGAAATTAATAATTAACACAAAATTAGTAAAAATAGTCGAAGAGTTTAACACAAAATGAATTATAATAAGAGATCAAAGTTTAAGGTTTAAATCAAATTAGTATTATATCAAATATTAGAAAAATATGTAATAATTATACAAAAATTAGTCTAAGACTCATTTTTGAGTCAATGATTAGTCAGACATTTATTGTTATTTAGTCGCGTCACTACCGTCGGTTGGATCCTTCTTGAAGAATTTGTCGATAATAAGTCGGTCAGTGTCCGGAGGGGAGGCCGGGCCCTGGCCCTTCCCCCGTCATTGAGCCAATGAAAATTTCCATTTAGCCTTCTGTGGTGCATACAGATATAGATTTAAGCATACGAACCATTGCCCTTGTGATGGTTACACTCCTCAGACAATCGACCATTTGAATAACACATGCCCTGAATATACTCTTAGGAGAGATGAACTCATTAAGCTTACGGAATCGAAAAGCCTATTGTCTAGTTGGGAAAATTATGTGAACATTGCGTGCGTTGCGAAATACTTTTCGGATTTTGCTATATGATTATTAGAGATATAACCCCCGAAATGTTCACCGACTTTTAAAATTCAAAATTGACCGAAGAATTTATTTATGACTTATTGTTACGTCTTTACATATCCGGAGCAAAGATTAGTCTTCTAATGTAATTCGAATTTTCTGATCACAACAGTTTTGCTTTGTCAAGATAAGGATGCATATGTGCTTGCTTGTACATTTTATACAGTGATGCCGAATATGGATTTCATTATTACTTTTTTGAATCAATTGATTCTGATTTTGAACCCCAATTTTTTGTGAAATCTTGAGCAATACTTTTGTTGCTCTTGGTTTTTCAATTTATTTTAATTATTAAGTTAGTTAAATTTAATTATATATTGATGATAATCATTAATATTCTTGACTATGTAGTGACCAAGATCATTTGGACTGAAAAATGGTGTGCCTATTTAAAGAAAGTACTTATTAGAGTGCGTGACATTTGTATCACAGTTAAAAATTGGCTTTTAGCATTAAACATATAGTGTAAAGCTAGTCGGATTCGACGGACCCAACACATAGAGCGCATGCTTTTATAGTTTTATTGCACGAATTAAATAGAATGTAAACAAATGTATTGAAGGCATAGGTACTGAGGCCTAGCCGTAGGGCTGATGTCCGACTATGTATTGATCACGATTAAGGCATAATCTCTGAAATAAAGTATGCTTAGAGCTAAGTAGTGTGACCACCTGAAATTCCTTCAAATCTGAATTTTTATGGAAACAAATTCTGGAGAATTCTTGAGATTAGTTTTAACAGTAGATTTATATTAAAATAAAATTAAATTCTAAAGTCAAATAATAAATAATTTACTTTAATTTAGTTTTAGATATTTCAAAAAATAATTATTTATCAAATTATAAAAGAATAAAAACCTTTAAAGTTTTTTATTTTTCTAGTTAAGTATATATAAATTTAATTCATTTCGCGATGATAGACTATTAGTATTTTGTATTTTGTATAAATTAATATTTTGTAAAGCTGGAGATTGTATACTCCAGATCTAATATCGGTCTGGAACCTGTTCAAAAGACCATAAATCTGGAGATTCCAGCTTGCAGCTGGAGGGGTGGTCGCACTAGAGCTAAGGCTCTTATGGTACGATTGTATTCAATGTTAAGTTCAACGTATGGCTCAGTTGTGGAATAGACTGTAGTTGAGTTGTAAGTGAACCAGAGTTGGAAAGATTTGTGAACCAGAGGTGAGGAAAGTATGACAAGGAAGTCGTAAAATCAACAAATTACGTGACAATTAAGAATGTCAAGCCTCCGTCCAATAAACAAACGTATTATTCCAGAATATTTGGCTCAAATTATTCAAAGGTCCGGATATCGCTCGACCGATCCTGTGTCTTCATGCTTGATATTTAGGACACGTAATGATCAGATGAAGTATAGTTTGCGCAGTTTGTTCACCGCAATCACAATTGCTTATTCGTAAGTGGCTGTGGCTATTTTGAAACAATCTGGCTAATGAATGGCCAGACAATATCTGTTTAGTTCCAAATGTATGCTGCCATCCCTTAAATTCTTCTATTTCATCATAGATGTTGGCGAAGAATTTCTTAGTGACATCACCGTTAGAATTTGAGTCCAAATATCTATCATTCCATTGTTTTAGCAACTCAACATACAGTGAGACCCTAAACCCTCTGCAATGGATTTTCAGCTATAAAACCTCTCTCATAAGTT
>JAQIXI010002571.1:0-10028 GCA_034700165.1 Galumnidae sp. Gr-Ori-00277
TAAATGATTCTTAAGATTTAATGGAGTTCTCAATAAAAGATGATAATTGTTTGAATTGAAGCAAAGATCGCAAATCGCAAACGGAGTGTTTCGTCCATTGATTTCAATAACTTTAAAGGAGTCATTCATTTTCTTTAATAATGTTTCGTCTTTTTTGAGTTGAATTTGTTTTGAGTTCTTCATTAGATGTTCGACAATCTTTGGTTTCTTCTCTTTCCATACTTTGATATCATTGATATCGAAGTCGAATTTAAATTCAGTCAATTGTTTTGTTTCATTTGATTTATCTTTTCTTTTCTTTTGTTTCTTTTCAGATGTTTTGCATTTATTTACTTCTGGAAGGAAGTCATTAGTGGTTCGCTTCTCGTCTGCAATGAAAAAGTATTATTCGATGACCAAAACCATTGAATGCTTACCAGAATTGATGTCTGCGTTCGACACTTCAACTGATTCTTCAGTTTCTCTGTCGATATCAATGAAAAGTTTTCGACTTTTTGTATTTTCTTCAGATAAATGAATGCGTTTTCGGGAAGTATTGGAAGAATTCAAAACCTTTTTTCGTTTCTTTTGACCGCAATTTTGTTTCGACTCTTCATTCAATTCAATGTTTGTCGTCATTTGGAGACAACTTATGTTTTGGTCGGAAATAATTGGACTCATATTATGAGTTATAATATGATTTGTTTTCACTGTTTTTGAATCCAAAGCAATGAAATCAGAGGACAAATGAGTATTATTTGACTTTGAGTTGATTTTTAAATGATTTTCTTTGATTTCATTCATTGCAGTTGAGATAAAGTCTTGGAATGAGTTCTCGTTATTAACAAAAGGATATTCTTTAGCCTTTGTTTTAGGTTTTGGCGTCGAATTAAGGACTGAACCCAATTCTGTCTCTGATTTAAGCCAAAAGTCGAACTCCTGTTTCAGTCTAATGAGAGCTCCTCTTAGTATCGATTTCTGACCCATCGATACATTCGGTAATTGAGTCAAATCAATGTCGACATCAAAAGCCATCAGTGAATGAATTGAGTCGTAATCATTGGCCACCAAAGACTCAATCGTTGATTGTTTCAGATCAACAAAATGTGACAAATATTTGTAACAAAAAGTCGACTCAATTGGCTTTTCATCCATTAATTACCGAAATTAATGAGTAATAACTTAATGGAAATTTAATTAATTGACACAAAGAGTGAATAAGAGATAAATACCTGATATTTGAAGGAATGTTTGCCGACTCTTATCATTAGACAAACCTTTTTATCAAATATTTTAGCGCTAAAAACACAAATCACTTACAAAAGCAAAATACAGACTAATTATTTTTTTAAATATTTAAAATAATTTAAACATTAATTTAAAACATATTCAAAATTGAGATCAAAATATTATTAAATAAAAAATAAAATTATGTTTTAATAAATACAAATAATAATTTCTTATAATCAAGTTCATTTATTTTAATCTCAAAATAAAACTATGAGTTGTCATCAAAAACATGGTTTTACTGTATTTACTGTATCATCAGAAATTGCTTTTGAGTCATTCATATATTTCGATGAATTAATAGATTATTTAATCGTTAATATATTGAGAGTTTTAATGGTAATTAAATTAAAATTAACATTATCTTACTATTATAAGTTCAAGATAATGATACCTTGCTTAATTATCCTATTTATTATACAAAATTTGAATTTTTATAACAAAAACCAAAGATTAGAACTACAAATATAAGAAAGACATATAAAACATAGATTTAACAATAATTTAAAGCCTTTTTTGCATAAATTGGTGACAAAATTGATTGTTTTCACATTAAGTAAAAATAAAAGTTGTTTTGACTAAATTCTATTAATAATTAAATTAATATTAAGAATATTAAGAGTTTTGAATATTTAATTAAAACATTATATTTGAGTATAAGATTGAGTTATAATCAATTGTTTTATCATTTGTTAAGTAATAGAAATAAACTGAAGATAAAGTTAGTTACAAACGAACTAAAATTAGTTGAGACTTCTGAGAGTGATATGAAAGAGAGAGAGAGACCCGGAATATATCATTTTAGAGGTCATTAAAAAACTATCGAAAGATTCTTAAAAAGAGAGTCAAAGAGAGAGTCGTTTATTTTGTTGAGTCCTTGAATCCAAACTATGAGTATCGGAGACCTCATCAGTGCCTGACCTTCACATCAGTGTTAAGACCAACAAATGAATGGAAGTTCAGTTTATTTTCTAATCATCAATAACTTATTGACAATAAGAAATCAAACGAAAGTCGAAATCTTGGAATTCACTGAAAGTAGAGGTAAAGGGATGTAATGATCACGTGATCCACACATTGACTCTCAGATTATTTGTCAGTCAATTGAGAGACAAGTCTTGTGTCGACTCTTAATTCTCAAATCGTTTTTAGTGCCATAACTTTGCAGTCAATCCAAAGAAAATCGGTTTTAAGTGGAAAATATGGCCGAAAGAATTGTCAACCGAATCAACGATTTGCTCGAATCCGACGGATATCTAAAACTTCACGAACAGGAGATTAGACGACGATTTCGCGAGTTTTCCAACAAATTGGACGGAATTATCAAATCTGAAGGTCAAACACTTCTCCAACTTTTC
This sequence comes from Galumnidae sp. Gr-Ori-00277, assembly GCA_034700165.1. Taxonomy (NCBI): domain Eukaryota; kingdom Metazoa; phylum Arthropoda; class Arachnida; order Sarcoptiformes; family Galumnidae; species Galumnidae sp. Gr-Ori-00277. The sequence goes on from JAQIXI010002571.1 coordinate 2,625, forward strand.
GTTCATTAGTTTAAGAAAAAAATGGATTTAAAATCTTTTATTTTTATCGACGAAATGCTCTAATAATTTGTTTTTAGGTTTGGAACAATTCATTCGTTCGTATAAGAAGTTTGGGTTTCATGTGAACAGTGATAACAGTATCACATGTTTGGAGTGGTGTCCGGGCGCTGAATCTCTTTTTCTGAGGGGAGACTTCAATGATTGGAATCGAGTTTCACATCCTTTCAAAAAACTAGATTTTGGGAAATGGGAGCTCACGATTCCCGCCGACAGCGACGGACAGCCGCCGATCAAACACTTATCCAAAATAAAGTTAGTTGTGTTGACAAAGTCGGGAGAAATGACCGACAGATTAGATCCGTGGGCTACTTATGTCGTTCAGCCGCCAAAGTCTTCGGGTGTCACTCTTTATGATCACGTCTTCTGGAATCCACCCAAAAATGAGAGACATGTGATCGCATCTTCAAAGCCAAGAGCGCCAAAAAATCTGAAGATATATGAGTCACACGTCGGTTAGTTTTGCCGATCTTTAGTCACTCGACATTCAATTGCTGTTTGTTTTTAGGAATCGCTTCTCCAGAATATAAAGTCGCCACTTATAGAGAGTTCGCCGATAATATGATTCCAAGAATCAAAAAACAAGGTTTGCCTTCAAAGGGTTTCCATTCATTTAATGATCGAGTTTAGGGTATAATGCGGTGCAATTGATGGCAGTAATGGAGCATGCTTATTATGCCTCATTCGGCTATCAGGTGACCTCTTTCTTTGCTGTCTCCTCGCGTTACGGCACACCCGAAGATCTTAAGTATCTGATCGATAGAGCGCACGAAAACGGCATTTATATGTTGTTAGACATCGTTCACTCTCACGCATCTAAAAATGTTTTGGATGGACTCAACCAATTTGATGGCACTGAGTCCTGTTTTTTCCATTCCGGCGGCAGAGGTTTCAAATTCTTTTTTCTTTCGTTTTTATTAATAATTGGTTTTAAGGTTTTCATGACTTATGGGACAGTCGTCTCTTTGATTTCACTCAATGGGAAGTATTAAGGTTTTTGTTGTCCAATCTTTGCTGGTATTTGGATGAATATCAATTCGACGGATTCCGTTTCGATGGCGTAACTTCAATGTTATATCACACCCACGGAATGGGTCAGGGATTCAGTGGAGACTATAACGAATATTTTGGTCTAAACACAGACACCGAATCCTTTAATTATCTTCAATTAGCAAATTATGTAATCCATAAGTTTTACGACAACGCCATCACTATTGCAGAAGATGTCAGTGGAATGCCTGCTCTCTGCAGACCTGTAGAAGAAGGCGGAGGAGGATTTGACTACAGACTGGGAATGGCTATCCCTGACATGTGGATTAAAATACTTAAACATAAATCAGATGACGAGTGGTGTATGCAAGACATTGTCTGGACTTTGACTAATAGACGGTGGCAGGAAAAGACTGTTGCCTACGCAGAATCTCACGACCAGGCACTTGTCGGGGATAAGACTCTCGCCTTTTGGCTAATGGATAAAGAAATGTATGACTTTATGTCGAAAATAAGTCCAATGACGGCAATTATCGATCGGGGATTAGCCTTACATAAAATGATTCGTTTAATTACACACTCTTTGGGTTTGTTTTTAATCATTTATTTGAATCATTAATAACTTGTTAATAGGAGGAGAGGCGTGGCTTAACTTTATTGGTAATGAATTTGGACATCCCGAGTGGTTGGACTTTCCTCGGGTCGGCAATAATGAATCTTACCATCATTGCCGCCGACAATTCAATTTAGTGGACGACCCTCTTCTCAGATATGAATTTCTTAATAATTTCGATCGAGAGATGAATTCATTGGAAGAGAAGTATAAATGGCTTTCCTCTGGCGGTAAGAAAGTGTTTGTCAGACATTTTTAAAGAAATGTATTTGAAAAGGGGGTTATGTCTCAACAAAACATGAGGACGACAAGACTATTGTCTTCGAAAGGGCTGGACTTCTATTTGTCTTTAATTTTCATCCAACAAAAAGTTTCCCGGATTATAGAATTGGAGTGGAAGAGCCCGGAAAATATAAAATAGTTCTCGACTCGGATGGACAACAATTTGGTGGTCATTCAAGACTCGATCATTCGACTGATTTCTTCACTTTTAACGAGGGATGGAATGGCAGAAGAAACTCACTTATGGTTTACATTCCGAGTCGAGTCGCTCTCGTTTTGGCCAAATTTGATTGAAAACAAATTCCATTACACTTTTGACAAAGTGATGGATGAGTTTTCTTTTGTAACGTTTTATTCAATTGAATACTTTGAGTATATTTAATGTGAAATATTATTGCTTTTTGTTCTCAGAACTAAAATATGAAAGAAATACAAATTTAGAGAAATAGCCTTTTATTCATTTAAACCTTTATTTTTACAAAAAGTGATTCAATTTTTTAGAGAAAAGACTAATATTTTTAGACAATACTTTTCGTTGATTTTTATCTGAATTTTGAAATATTGTTGGAATAAAATTTCTTTTTATAGAATTCTAATATAAATAAATAAATGAATTATAATTTTTGATTTTCTTTTATAAAATGACAGAAAACAGTTTCAGTGAGACTTCTTTTTCTGATTCTTATTTTGAAAATTCAATTGAATGGAAATCTGGTTTAAAGAGAGTCTTATCTAAAGAATATCTGAAAAATTCAAAGCAAACACTGACTGAGAGCTAAATTGAATTAAATAATTGATTTGTTGTCACTTCACTGGAGGCTCACTTCTAAGTCTTAAAAGTTTGCTTTTTATGTTACAATCGATTCGACAAAAGACTTTCAAAGATAATGTTTTTTGTTGTATTTGTGTTGTGCTTTTAATTTGAAAATGTGTTGCTCTGGAGATCCGTCGCATATTTTATTCAATATTATCGATAATTTTCTGTCAAATATTTATTTAATAGATATTATTCTCTCTTAAAGTAACTGAAATTACGGCACAAAATGTTTTACTAATTAATTATTAATATATATTTAAGTGATTTTTAGTAGAGTTTAGTTCAATGAATAATTGCAACAAAAATCTATTTGTAGTCAGAAGTGAATTCAATGAAAGGGAAAGAGTCGGCTCTAAAAACCTCATTGACTCACAAAAAGTAAGCTCTGGTGAATTTTACTAATTTTATTCTTTATCCTTTTCTGAGAGAATATTCTACCAAAAATAGAAAAGATTAGAGTTTTCCTATTCTTATGTCAAAGACTAGTCTCTAAAGAGGATAACAATTGAAAAAGTTGTGAACGAAGATTAAGAACGAGAATTGTTTGCAATCATTTCGTTTCAATTATTGAGATGTAGTCTAACATAACATTCATAACATATCCATTGATTTTTCATTAATCAGTTGAACACTAAATGAGATATTTTTCATTTCAAATGTTTTCATTAGATTTTAATTATTTATTTTTGAAATATTATCCCAAAGTTTAGTCTGAGTTAAGCGGACATTAAATTTGATTTATTGTCGTTCGGATGGACTAAAATGCAAATATGAGTCGATATGCAATAAAAGTCTATTGCTTTGAATGTAGTCTAATATAACGATTACTTTAGATAAGAATGGCTTCAGTTATCAACTGTGAAGACCTTGAAATTCTTGATATAAGTGATGTGGAAGAAGATGAAAGCAATGAGAATGGATTACAATCACTCAATGGATACAAAAGTAGGCCTAACATCAAAACTAGACTTCTATCGATCGCTTCAACTAAAGGTGAAGCCATCATTACATCCAAAGCAATCGTAAGCTATACTTTCGTTTCACTTGAATTGCATTAAAGAATTTTATTTTGAAAGTTATCATGCTAAATAATTTATAAATTTTAAATCAAAAAAAAGTAAACTCCGATCCAATTTTCAAAGGAACTCAAGTATTTAGTATTGGGTTCAGCCCTCAACCAATTTACTGATGAATGGCGTAATCAATACTTCGAATTCAATGATAATAAATCTCTTTATTACGGATTAGTTCAGAGAAAAGTTAGTTATGACCACAAACTTTATTCCATAGCTCTTAATGATTGCTATACAATGTTAAGGGCGGCCCCTGTGGTGTTTTGGCTTCAATTCAAGCCTATCTTATCATCGAATTATTCTTCAACAGCCAAAACAATGGCCAACAATTATCGAACGGTTTATTGGAGAACTGTTTAGCGAAAGCCATTTCTAATATAATTTGGAAAATTGGCCGCAAAAGGAAAGGCATTGTCGCCCAGTAATTACAATTGAATCCGCATTTTATCATCAAATTTATGGTTTTATTTTCTCTTTTAGTGAAACCAATTCAATAGTAATGCAAAGAAATGGTGAGATTTCTTTCGACGGAATAACAGAACACATAATTCTAAACACTTTTGAATGCTATGAATCACTATTTTCTCATGTCTTACAAATCATTCAAAACGTATGAAAACTTTTCAATTAAATCCAAAGCAATAGTTTCTTAAACCAGTTTTCAATAGAGTCCTAAAAGCATGGGTTGCATCTCTTTTCTATATTCATGTATTCTGAGCCGAGGCTGTGCTCAAGTGAGGCAAGACTTTGATGATCCAAACACTACTCTAATTGGAAAACATAATTATTGCACTCAAGAAATGGTTAATTTGTTTCTAATCGGACGCGCAGTTTCTAATGTCTTCAATAATGACATAAAATGCGATTCATTAACACTTCACGGAGTGTTTGGGTGTTCACAGATTGGCTTTCTTTCCCTCTTTGAATACTATAAATCTTTCGAAGTAAGTCTCGGATACAAAAAACTTATATTACTTTTATCTCTCTTTTCATTTCTTTTGATTTATTGTTAAAAAGAGGCTTTTCTTCACTTTTTTCCCATTTTGTCTTTTCTTGCAAATCGATTGGACACAAACTCTATGTTTGTATCATAAGCTGAATCATAAAAAATGAAATATAAACTCATGAGTCAAACAAAATCTCGAAAAAATGTTGATTAAAACTAAAAAAAGATTACAATTAAAATGCTCATGCCCATCATACATTGCCATGATGATACATTGACTTAGATTAGAATTTTGAAAGAAAAAAGATTAAATTGACGATAGAATGGCATTAATGGGAAACTTATTCTTACAATTCATACAAATTCTATTAACGAAATCCGAGTCCTCTTTCGAGTCATAAATCTATTCTTTGAGGATATTATTCAAATATTTTCAATGATTTACTCTAAATAATGTCTTTAATGTCAGTAAATGTGAACAGAATTTGGAGATTTTCTTCCTTTGGTTGTATATATGATTGCATGAAATAACGCCAAGAAATCTAATCGTCCGCAACATTCAAGACATTCAAAAGGAGTAATTTTCTCCACAATTTTGACACAAAAAAAAATTCTTATTTCCATAAACGATAAAAATGACTCTTCTATCAAATGTTGCAATTTTTTCGCTAAAAAGATATTCAGAAACTTAATAAACGATAAATAAATAACGAAATAGAAATTGATTTTTTATTTAAGTTTTTTTTTCTCTCAGGTTTTCAGTATTGAATACTTTTATGTTTGCGATTCATAACATTTTTTTTCGCTGAATAGTGGCCTAACTTTGAAAAGATATTCACAAAATTCCTTCTTTTGTTTACTTCTCTGTAAATATTAGCGATAAATATCTTAGAAGTTTATGTAATTGAGTTTTGGGATCATTTGTTAGAGTTATATAAAAACGATAAAAAAAATTATTTGTTGTCTTATTTGTTAAAATTTATCATTTTTTTGTAGTTTTGTTTGTTTGTCGAATGGAAATAAGAATTTAATTAATCAAAAGAATGTAAAATTAGATTTTAGTTTAACTTTTCTTTTATTAATTGAGTTAATATTTAACACAATTGTTATATATATATAACTACTAATTAAAGTTTAGTTAATTGATTGAATAGAGTTTTTTTTATATGTTTCGTTGAAATCGTGAAAAAAATATATAAGAGAATTGAGTGAAAACTTAATTAAATTAAATGAACCGGAATTTCGCTGTACTGTTGGCTGACAACAAATATAGGCATTAGATTATGACAAACAGTCAAAAACACATCAAAATGTTTTGTTCGTAAACCAGTGTTCGAGTTATCAATCTTTAAGTAATTTATGGCTGAAAAAGTAGTCTCTAATTGAAAAGACGACAATTAATTAAATTGTTGTCGCATTCATTATATCTTTTTATATTTTGTTTCAACAATTCCTGTATTACTGACAAAGAAAGTGAAGCCTTAAATCAATTTTTTTTTCTTCACTAAAAGGATTAGTCGTTTCGTAATCTAAATAACCTCTTGTGTTGATCTGATCCTCACAACTGAAATAATTGCGAACTCTAACCTTTGAGCGACAGATTACAATTGATTACATATCAAATGATAGATTCAAAATCGATACTTGGCTTAAACTGTATTTATTGTCTTTAGTTATAAAACAATTTGTTTGACTCGAAATTCTTTTACAAAATATATATAATTCAAGAATTTCTTCTCGTCTTATATGAGAAACATTGAGACTAAGCTCTAAACACGTAAAACATTTTAATATTAGGCTCTACTCAGCCTTTTATTGATTTTTGTTTCCAAATAAGAATCCCTATAAACAAGATTCTTTATTGAATTAGTTTTGCATCTATAGATAAGTTTTGCGCCTCATTTCACAATTTAATCGAAGAAATATGTCGTTAAGAACTCCATTTCAGTTCAATAACAAATAATTTTCAATTATAGGTCGGATCTAATTACAAGTGTCCACAATATCCGGTTTTTGTGATACTTAGCGAAAGTCACTTCTCTGTTCTGTTCAGCAAATGTCGAATAGAAAACAAACAACAGTTCGATCTCTTCTATTACGATGGACTGTCTTTCCAGGAACAGGAAATAATACTTACAATCAGTGAGTTTTACTAATCAATTATTGAGGACTAAATCACATAAAATACTTATCAATAATTAGCACTTCTTTTATTTGAATTATATTCAAAAGTTTCCGTTAAAATCAAAACTAATTATTTTGGAAATGATTGACAGAAACCGATAAGAATGAGATCAATGACAGAGAAAGGAATGAAAGCGACAAAAGTATAGTTCCGTTGGAATGCGTTATTCGCACCAAATGGACCGACGCTCACATCGTTTGGAACACAAGAGATAAAATTCTTTGATTACTCACTGAATAAATGAACAAAAATTACTTATATTTGTTTTTTTTTTGTTGATTTAAAGTAAATAAATCTCTAATTTTGACTTAACTTTTATTTTAAATTCTTTCAAATCTAATGATATTTAATGGAGTCGTAAGAAATTGTCAGAAGTTTTGTTTCTTTTATTAACGGCAAACGATAAAACATTACTTACTTATTCTTTATCTCTTTTAATAC
>JAQIXI010002572.1:0-10019 GCA_034700165.1 Galumnidae sp. Gr-Ori-00277
GTGTCCTCCTGAGGACCGGCAGTTTGAGCGGCGGAGACCTCGTCAGCCATTTTTGGGGTTTTGTTGTTGTTTTGCGTTAATAAACAGCTGTTTGTGAATAAAAATCGTGTTTTCAGTGAATTCAATAAAAAGCGATCAAATCTTCGGTTATTATGTCTTCTTTGATGTCTTCCGACACCACTCAAGAGGGTATTTAATGTACTTTTCGTTGAAATTTGTTTAAATAAAGACATTTATCTTAAAATGAGATAAAATTATTGTTTATAAATGTTTTAATTTTTTATTTTATTTGAAAACTGTTTACAGATTTGATAGCCTTTGAGAGACGTCTGACGGAAGTGATCGGTTGTCTTCGGCCACAAACCAGAAAGTGGCGAATCCTTCTTTTCGTTACCTCTTTTTGTACACTAATCGGTGGCTTTCAATGGGTTTTGGATCCGATAACATCTAAGGTGTCATTCATTCACTCGCTTTTCAATCACCTATTCTTCACATTTAGTTGTATTGTATTATCGATTCTTTTTATAATTGGAATCCACAGAAAAGTGGTTACGCCTCAGATCGTTATCTCCAGAGTTAGACAAGTTTTAGCCGATTTTAATATGTCCTGCGATGACAGCGGAAGACTTATACTTAAGCCCAGACCCCAGACTTCCTAAGAAATGCCTTAAATATAATCTAATATTTAGTTCAAAAGTTTTTTTAATGACTTAAAAATGCCTTAAATTCGGTTTTTTAAATCAAAAAACGATTCGCAAATAATTTACAAATAAATTAGTTTTGATTTTATTGTCTTTTATTGTCTAATAAATAGTCATTTAATTATTTATTGAATAAAAACTAATTTTTCTATTAATTGATTACTTTTTTATAATATTTGTCAATAATTAGGCACAAGAAGTACAGTCTTTACATAACCACCGAATTATTAAAACAATTGAAGAGTTAAACCAAAATTATTAATATTTCTTTACATCAATTAATTCAAACTTTAAATTTTTTATATATATTAAAATCAGTCAACAATTTATAGTTTTAATTAAATGTCAGTCATTTCCCCAAAAAATTTCAATAATTGAAAGTAAATTATTTTAAGTACGAGTTTTAAGTTTTGTCAATGAATTTGTTAATTATATGAGAATTAAAACTTTAAAAATAATGAATTTCTCCTAAAATTGTGCCGAAATTGAATAACAGTTAATCTCAATAGACTTGAAATTCTAATAACAATATATAAAACTAAAGACTTTTCAATTGTTTAAACTTTTGAATTACTTCAGAATTGGAAATAAAGTAAGGAATGTAAGGAATGGACACAATTTGCAATTATTCCTAAAATAAATATTTTCTTATAAATTAATTTTAATTATAATCTATAAAAAGAAGTCCGAAAATGTAAATAAAGTTATGCTTGAAAATGTTTTGCGATTATTAAAGGAATTGAAACAAATATCACAAAATTTGTTTGAATTTAAATCTTTTTGAGTACAGTCGCCAAACCCTTTTTGACTAAAACTGGAGGAATGGATATACTTTGCAGCTTAACATCAGTCGGAATGTATGGTATTGTAAACGCAAACGCATACTTTGTGTCCATCAATAGAGTTGTATTCGGACCTATAATTAGTGGTTATAATTGTATTAGTTATGGTTATATAAAATAATAAAAGGAGGCATACCCTCAGTCTTTCTTTGTTCAGCCAAATGTTTCTGAACCTGTTTTATGAAATTATTGGGTATTTTCTCTTCATCGCCAGCGGTGTATAAATTCAGAATTTTAATTATTTGTGAAGAACTAAATGAAATCAAATCAATTGAAATCTATATTTTCTACAAAAAAAACTGATTTAAGTCATACCTGAGTTTATTACACATTTCGACAATTGTTTGAATGTGTTCTTCAGATTTTCGGGTCTGAAGAAGTTTTGTCGCCTGAATTATAGGCTCTAACTTTTCTACGCATTCATTCCATTTAGGAATTTGTTGTTCGCGACACCACTGCTCTAAAGACGACAAATTGAATCTGATTTGCATCGCTTTATTCCAATGACATAAATCTTTTCGCAGTAATAAATTGTTGAGAGAAGACGAACAAATGAAGTAAAACAACTATAATGAAAGAATACATCAATTAGAACAATAACAACAATAAGAATAATTACTTGTTTGAAAATTTGATGGATTATATCTCCTTCAATAACGTGACACAAAAGTATTCGATTGAGATAAGAGAGCTGTTCCACAAAATTGATTCATTAGTTTTAATAAATAGTTAAAAGAAACAAAAGATTTTACTTCTTTGATGAGGGCTTCGATTGGTTTTTCAGTTGGAGAGGGCGACAGATTAGAATCGGCGTCACTAACACTTCCCGATCTGTCATTTAGAAGACATTTAGAATAAACAAATCAAATGCAAACAAACCTTTGAATTGAAGACTGAGAATACATTCCGGAAGAGGCGAGTCCTTCGTATTCAAGAATCGCCGGAACGATCAAACTTTGAATTCTTTCTTCACATAATTTAATTACTCCTAATATTTGTTAAAATTATAAAAATTTAGAATTTGTTATAAATTTGGCGGAAATTATGGAATAACCTTGATGAATCCAAATAGCAATATCGCTCAACATTTGTCTGTATTCACTTAAATCAAAATTTATGAGCGTTTCCTCGAACTGTCCAAAAGGCTCTTCACCTAATCATTGATTTTATTATTATTTTAATATTTTTGAATAATAAGTTTATATCATTTGATTTACCAGAAAATTGTTTCAAACAAGTGATTAATTTGCAGGTATTTGAGAGCCACAGAATAAATGTCTCCACATTTTGACTCTTTTTAATTGTTCTTTTAATCGACAAAATAGTGTTATTCAGAAATGATCGGACCTTAAAATAATGAAATCAATAAAAATATTTTGTTGTTTTGCAAAAAGAATACCATAATATCGTCATTATTATAGTCGGTATAACGAATGCACATAAAGATAACGTAAGCGGGAATATGTGGCTGAAACTTCAGGGCAACACTTGGCTCGAGATCTATAAATCAAATTTGAATTTACAGAGAGTTTCACATATTTTTGGATTACCATTGATTAGGATTTTGAATATAAGTAATTCGTTTTGTTGTTTATATTCAAACATTCCGCTATAATCTATATTTTGCAGTTCCTGAGGACTTTCCAACTCTTCTTCAGCCCCTAAACACAAATTCATTACAAAATATTCTAATTTTGATATCGATTTCAAAACAATAAAATAATAGTCTTGCAAATTTAATACCGTTTTCAAGTATTTTGTTTCTCAATAAATCCATTTTCATTTGTTTATTTTCATTCACTAATTTCTCGCATTTTTCCTTCAAAAGAGTATTTTCTTGTTTGAATCGAGTAATCATATCTTGGTCTCCAACATTTCCAACATTAGAGTTAGTATTTATGCCAATTAGTTGTTGTTGTCTATTGTTATCGTTTTTCAATGAACTCATTTCATTACTGCAAACAAATTAATTAAATAAAATTAAGAAAACAAACGGTTATTCCCGAAATAACTAAAGGTAAACACAAAAACGGAATGTTTTCGATACAACACAAATACTACACAATAAGTATTATTGAATCAAAATTTTATTAAATATTAATAAAATGCGACTTTTAATCAACTTTTAATAATCTGAGTAAAACTGAACACAATTTCGGTGTAATGACTATCAATTAAGTAATATTAAGGTTTATATACTTTCTTTAATAAATAATATCTTAACTGAAAAACGAAAATAAGAATTTTCCTAAACTATAGATTGGAGTTGACATAAATGACCAAGCATACCCCAAAATATATTAATAAAAACATACTTTTTTTGTTTGAGCGTCTCTTTTGTTTCTTCGAGTTCAGTCTCGAGTTGTTTTATGATTGCTTTGAACGCAGAAATTACATCACTTTCGGCACTGAATTCCAAGAGTAAATAATTTATAAAAAAAAAGAATAACGTTTGAGCCATACCTCGCGTCTCTCATATTAGATTCCTGTGAGAGAACTATTGTTTTCAAGTTAGTCCTCTCTTCCCGATACCGCTCTAATTCAATCTGCATTTGTGCGCACTGTTGAGCTAAAAGTGATGCCCCCCTATCACTGTCCGAATTATCAGAATTGGAAGCAATCAATTCTCTCATTTCTTGGTTCTCTTGTTTGCATTTCGCACATTCCTGTTCTAATTCACTGCATCTCATCATAAGTGATACCATTGAAATGTCTGCAATAATTAAATGCTTATTAGAAAATTGTCGACAAATAATATTTTTAAGAGTATTACCTGGACTATTCTCTTTCTCGTCTTCACCTCTGCCTCCGCTCTGATATTTCTCTTCGAGAGCCATATATTTGCGAAGTAGTTGTTGTCGCGACGTTCTCTCGTTATCAATAGTTTCGAGTAAACTTTTCTTTTCTTTTTCAAATTTAGAAACCAATTGTTTTTCGTTTCGATCGACGGCTTCTTTTAAAAGCTTTGGATCGTATTCTTCGCGAATCTTTGCGTTGTTTGTCAACATTTCATTTATTTTCTTTTTGTGTTTTTCGACATCATTTGCAAGTTTTTCGTTTAGTTTTTTCGAATCAATCATTTCTTGATGTAATGTCTGGTAATCGACTTCTTTTTGCTTCAAATCATTCTTCAAATTCTTTATTTCAATCTCTAATTTCGAGAAATGATTTTTGAATTCCGAGATTTCGTTATCATTTTGTATTAAAGTTTTCCTTTCGTTGTTTAATTCATTGATTCGCTGTTGTAATTCAATAATCTTGAGCTCAAGACCTTTGTTAAGATTAGTCACGTGTTCGACACTTCGCGCTTCGATTCTGAGTTTCTTTAGCTCTCGTTTTGCGAGGAATCGACGGACCAAAGATTGAACGATAATAATTTGTTTAAGTTTTAGTTGATATGCCTTTCGAGCCACACATCCCCTCCAATATCTCTGTATAGTAATTGCGGCCAAATTTTGTTTGACTTTCAAGAATTTTCTTCGAGCGATGAGTCCGCGTCCATAACGTTGTAAACCTTCGACTGATTTCTTTATTTTTAGATATTTCTGATGTGTATTCCAAGACCGCCATTTTGTCTGAATAATAGTGGCGGCTCTCATGTGTTTCAAATGAATGTATAGTCGTCTGGCGAGGAATGCGCGGCCATAACATTGTAATCTTATTATTGTTAAACGAATCTTAACGTAACGACGTCTCACGAGCCAACCCCTAATCATGCGTTGCAAGAGTACAGCACATTCTCTTAATTTTTGACCTCGAATTCGCTCGAGAAGTGCGACCTGACCCGAACGGAAAAATATTTTTGTTTTCCCGAATTGATACAACTTTTGAGTTTGTGTTGACTTTTTGTCGTCAATTAATTGGAACTGAGAAAACACTTTCTCTTCTGTAAAACATTTCAATACAAACTTTAAACAATAAATCATAAAAAGTGAAACAAACCGTAAACTATTTTAACGATATCTTCACAAAGAGTTCTAATTTCGTTGGAAGTGCTGGAACCGGCCCTAACAAGTTTTCGCGGCGCCGCCTTCGGAGTTGAGCCTAATTTTAGATTAAAGAGAAAATTAAAAAAAAATTAAAATAAAATAATTGAAATAAAAGCGTTTTTCACCAGATTTGGACGATTGCGACACTTTTGCAAACTTGCGATGAGAACCGATACGAAGCACTCGGTATCTATTAGCGAAGTCGGCATAACTCCAACGCGAGGGAAACCCATTCGAACTGATTCTTATGGTTTCGAGAACACCACACGCTCTCAACTGCTGAACAGCTCTAACGTTATTGAACTCAAAGGCCATCTTTTTGTCATTTGGTTTAATACATCGGACATAATGAGGTTCCGTTGCATTTAAGGTTCTCATCAAAGCAGACAATGAATCCCTAAATTGTGATCCAACGGTCGCTTTGGCCAACTTTTGCTGTTTATTTGACTGTTGCTGCTGTTGTTGTCAATTCATTTTTATATTATGTTAAGAAAAAAAGGCTAAACACTATACCGGAGTTATTTTGATTTTTCCGCCAGACTTTTGCGATACTTCACCCGAATAATCATCGCTAAAGAGTATGTCGACAACAGTTGATCGCTTCAACAAATCGATTTGTTCGTCCCAAATGGTATCTCTATTTTTCTCCAAAAATCCTAAAACCAAAAAATGTTTAAACATTTGTGAAAATTTTAATGAATACAAACCCTCGACATTATAGATGACAGTATCGGCGAAGTGTTGAATAATAAATGAGTTTCGGGAACCAAATTTCGGTTTTTGAAAAACTTCGCCGATAGTCAACTGAGAGTAGAGTTTTGCGCCCCAGGTCTCGTCCGTTCCTTTTATAGAACCAAAAGTTAAAATGTATTGAAAACTTTAGAAAAGACAAACCCTTAGGCATTTTGCACTCCTCGTCGAGTAAACACAATATGCCGATAGGTTTTGATTCAATTATGTCGATCACCGGCTGATTATCAGTAAATGTAATGAATTGCCAATCAATTCCTTCGCGAACGTACTCTTCCTGTTCTAACTATAAATCATTCGAAAGGAAATAAATTTAATAAAATTATTAATTAATTAAAAAATAATTTAACTATACTTTGAAAACGTGTTGATTGAATTGTTGCTGAAGAACTTCATTCGCATAATTTATACAAAATTGTTCGAAACTATTGACTTCGAAGTGTTCAAAACCATAAATATCGAGAACACCAATAAATTGATAACTTTGTGTGGGATTACTCGGACCTAATAATTGTTGAATCAGTCAATTAATTACCAAAAAGAAAAAAATTACCCAAAGCTTTATTTATTAGATAAACGATCCACGAAAACATTTTCTCATAAACAAACTTCAAAAGAGCATCCCTTCCATATTGGGCTGACTCTGCGCTTAAAGACTTTGTGATGATATCTCTCATTCCACTCTTAAAGACTCGATGAGTCAACCATTGATTTGTTGCCGTTTGATCCAAACCTAATAATATATATTTTTAGAATTTATAAAATATTTTGAATGAAACCTAAGAGTTGACAAAATGTTTGCAAATTATGTTCGGATTCCGGAGAAACACAACATTTTTCTTCGTCGACATCAATAAAGTCAATGTTTCCGCCGTGAAGTATGGCTGCGACCACAGAATAAATAATATTCTGTTGTTTTTCAGTAAAGCCGAGACATTGCATCGCTTCAACAAATCTGTTCATATCATCATAAGGTGTCGGTTCTATTGATCCCAAATAAGTGAATTCATTCTTTGAGTCGAGTCTTAAAATAAAAATTAGAATTTTTCTCAAATAAATGAGTCAATACTTGAGATGATTTAATTTGTTTTGTTTGGCAAAAGTACACATTTGGTAAAATATATGGAAATTGCGTTCGCCTTCGCTCTGTCGGCTTACTCTTGACTTTTCTAATAAATATGTTCTCATATTACCGCCGGTTATGGCTCTGGTCTGTCCATCGAATAAGATTTGTATATATTTTCCTTTTATTAAAATAAATTATTAGAGAATAAAAAGAAACGAAGAAAATACCAAAACGGGAGGAATTGTCGTTTCTGGTGGTCTTCGCATTTCCAATGGCTTCCATTATAGGATTACTCGCTAATACTCTGTTTTCAATATTTGAAGAATCGGTTCCAGCAATTGAAGCGAAATATCTCATCGCAAACTTAGCCGAAACAGTTTTACCTGAAAATTAATTTCAATGAAAAGAAACAAATCAATAGATGTAATACCGGCTCCACTCTCGCCACTGACTATAATCGATTGATTGGTGTTATCTCTTTCCAACTGTAATCCAAAACCATAAATAAAATTCAAATTTTCATTAAATCTTTAAAAATTGACCTTGGAGTAGGCATCTTCTGAAACGGCATAAATATGAGGGTCCAGTTGTGCCGCGCCCTGAGATTTGTGGTACGTTTGAATGGTTTCTTCGCCATATATTTCAAGATCACAGAAAGGATTGATGGCCACTAAGACAATACCACACCAGCTGTAAATCGCCGACTGATCCAAGAATCTGACCCTCAAATTGTAGAGAACTGTATATTTAAGAAAATCTTTTAATTAGAAAAAGACATAAATTGTGGTCTTTTGTGCTGACCCGCGGGTTCGTGCAAATACGACAAAGACGTCAAATCGTTGGCTCCGATTAATATATCGGGATTTCTGAGGGCTGGCAAACATTCCGACGATTTTATCTCTAAACGGATTTCCTTCAAAACAAAACATTATTTCCGATCTTTTATTTAAATCAATGAAAACCTCTTCGCTCTCGTCGTCCACAATAAGACATTTGTCACTCGGATTGTAATTAACTTTAATGACAGCGCATTGCCAGACATCAGTCGAATGTTTGATCCAAACTCTGGACCCCTTTAGTTATCAAAAGGTTAAAACAATTTGAAATTAAGTTTCAAACAAACCTTTGTATATAACTCGGGATATATTGCACTCATTTTACACAAAATTATTAAATCAATTGATTCACAATTTATAACAATTTATTGAAAATTGTGTCAAAATTCACACATTTTTTATAGTATTGAAAATATTTCAAAATCTTTTCAATGAATACTTAAAATCCTTTAAAAGGATATAAACTTTTTTCTCAATAGTTTTTACTTTTATTTTAAACGATTTAAAGGAAAAAATAAAAATCACTGAAAAATGAGAACAGATTTGAATTATTAAAAAATTTTGAATAATTTGTCAAAATATAAATATTTTGTTTCATTCACTTAATTATAATAAATTAAATAAATAATTGATTGAAGACTAATTAAATTAAATAAAATATCAATAAATTATCAAAAAATAATAAATTAAATAATTTTAACAGATTTTAATAGAAAACACATTATTTATTGCATAAAATGAGTCATTTGTCAAATAAAACCACATTTTATTAAACTATGAATCAAATTATCTAAACTTTAGATAATTAACTCTTTTGATGATTAATAAATTAATTAATGATTTTATTAACGTTTTGTTGAATTGCATTCAATATGTGTTTGTGTTGTCATTCAGAGGATTTAAACCTCAACTGAAGTAAACAATGAATAAAACAGTGAAATGCAATCACTCTTTCAATGAATAGACAACAGATGGCAATACTTTTCATTCACTAATAATTCTCTTATTTATTGCATTCAATCTTTTCTTCAAAAAGTTTTTATTTAAAATATTCTTATATTTTATGCAAATTTAATGAATTCTTATAAGTTTTATAACTATTTTTATTATTTTGTAAATCTTTTTAATGGAATTTATTTAAAATTTGTCAAAAAAATCCGATATTTTGTAATCTTTTCCAACGACTGGAGAAGCGGTGATCCGTGCGATCGGTTCTTACATAATGTGTCCCTTTTTTAATGTTATTCAAAAAAAGTGTTTAGTTTTAAATAAATTTAAATAAAATGAAACTCTATTTGAAAATAACATTTATTAACATTTAATCATTATTTCAATGAAACAAAACAATTGAATGAGTGTTGCTTTTGGCGGTTTCCGGTCCTATGCTTTTCATAATACAGTAGTGAAGTCTTCCTCAAGCGTTGAGTTTATTCCGAGAAGTGTTGTATACTCTTATAGACTATATTATAGAGTCTATAGAGATATAACCAAATTCTGTGTTTTGGGCAAAGAATCACAAAAGTGATGATATTCTCAATCGATTTGAAGAGTCTCTGAAGGCATTACTTTTATTAAATTATTTCAATATTTTTCACTCGAAATGCTTTAAACAAACAAATGATAGAAATTTTTGTGTTTTAGTAATTCAACAAATTTTAGTTTTCAATACTTTTATTAAATTCAATGAATGTTTCAATTAATTAATAAAATCTAAAATTTGAAGAAATTCACGGTTTCGGCCAATCCGGGCCATCTTCAGAGGCTTCCGTGCCTTCAATCAATAGAATTGACAGAAGGCAAACACCTGACCGTGGTTAGGGTTAGGGTTAGGGTTA
>JAQIXI010002573.1:0-10018 GCA_034700165.1 Galumnidae sp. Gr-Ori-00277
AAATTATTTATTGATTTACAATTACAAAATTTACATGGTAAATCAATAATTTCGAGTCTCGTTCGAGACTCGAGTCTGCTCTCGATCTCGACCGGGAATTCCTATTCGAGTCCCGGGAGTTGATTTTGGCCTCGAGACCCACCACTATTTAAAAGTAGTAAAGACTGTATTTTTTTCAATAAAATTCTATAAAATATTTTTATTCATTTGTTCTAGATCAATAAATTAAATTTAGTTGTAAAAAACAATTTGAAAATTAAATTAAATTATTGAAAAAATGAAATCTTAGAATTAAATCAATATAAATAAGTTTATATTATTTTTAACTAGTAAAATTTAATTTTTATTATTAAATAAATTTTTTTAGAAATAAGCTATTAATTTGCAGCCTGTAACATTTTAAAAATGTAACTATAATTATACTAGTAAATTAGAACCCAAAAATTATTAATAAAGTAAGGTCTTTATAAACTTGGTAGATATTCTTATTCATTATTAATCATAATTTATGACTTAAACTAATTATTAATATTTTTATATTAATTGAAGCAAAACATATGGGATATTGTTTTGTGCTTTAATTGTGAGAAAACATACAAAAAACTAAATGTCCTCTAAATTGTTTTGTATATTTATTCTTATACCATGGTTAGTCATATTAATATTAACAAGCATGGCTGATAGTCATCCAGCATTTGGAAATTCAAAAAGAACAGGTAAAATTAAACAGATAATTTGTTTAATGGCCTTACAGTTATTATTTAAACTATTCTATAGCCCGACCCGAACCTACGATTCCCACAACGACTGAAGAAGAAAATCTGTTCAAAAAACTTTTCAGTAATCTTAGTCTTGATAATAGTACTGATATCAGTACTACTACTACTACTACTACTGATAATAACATAGAAGAAAATACATTGGAAGAAGAAGTAGTTGAATAGACCTTTTGGGCATTTTAACTAATCTAACATGAAAATTCATCATGGTAGAGTAACGCAAAACTAATTTTCTTAAAGAAATAATTGATCTTAAGTTTAAACAAGCTTATTTCATCTTTTTTAATTTTGTGGAATTCACTGTAAATGTAATTTTCTATTATTAAATATATTTATGTTTTTTTTATAATTTATTAATAAATTATTAATATTTAAAAACACTCTTAAAATATTCTAATTTTATAGTTTGATATACTTAATGAAGATAAACATGGTTAAAAACACACAAAAAAACTTTCGTAAACTAGCAAATTATGTTAGAAGCAAGGTTAAATACTTTAGTTGAACAGACACTTTACCAGGATAACTATAAATATTAATTAATAAATATCTTGTTAATTTTTCTATGAGTTTAAATTAATTTTTAAAAATATAAAAATATATTTTTCAACAAATTTTTATTAACACATAAATGACTTTTCAGACGGTATTAGAGGCTAACGATTGACGTCTGAAAACTTATTTTTCGAAAAAGTCATATAAATTAGGAAAACCCAACTTTTGAGAAGTACTTTAAAGTCCACTCAATTAGTGCCAGAAGAAATTACTTCACTTTTATATTAATATCTATTCCTCGACTCTCGAGTAAAAAAAATCTAAAAATTTATTTAAGAATTAAACAAATGTTGGAAATGTAATGATACGATCAGAATATAACAGAATTATTAATACCCAACACATGTCATCACTAGTTTTCTTCTTTAATTAAATTTTTCAATCATTTAATTATATAATAAAATGTGTAACTCTTTTACAAAAGTTTTTTATTAGAGAACTTAACTTAAATTTTGATAAATAATTATTTCTAAACTTTTTATATTTATTTATTAATTATTACTAATTAATACTTTTATATGAATTTAAAGACCCTTTCATTGGAAATAAACATAATTTTGTTGAATGAGTCGCGTAATTGAAAATAATTAATTCAATTTAATTATTAATACACTTTCACTACTATTATAATTAAATCATTTAATTTTTTAGAAAAACTCATATTACCTAGATTATTTGAATTTTCTAGAAGGACTAACTCAAGAATTTTCCTAATCTACAATAAATTGAACAAGATTTATTACATATTTTGAATAAAGTATATTTTTTGACTTGATGAGCTCATATATAAATTATTTATAAGGAAACAATTAGTTAATTTGAGTATTTTGTCATTAATCACCTTGCTCAATATTGGAAATACCATAAATTAACCTAGTCATTTTTTTGCTTTTCAATAACTAAAACACATAAATATAATGAATAAAACATATAATTTAAAATTCATTACAGTTTACATAAGAATTACATTATTTACTAAAAATATATTTATAGCATAAATTTAAAATAATTATATAAACGTACTTGTTAGCCTTCAATACTAGGCACTTCTTTACTCGTTTACTAAATAAATCACTCAGAATAGCCAACATTTCAAGAACTCAAAGAAATAGTCAATTAAGATATCAAAACAATGAGCAAAACATTTTATTATTTACTTTAATTCTTAACTAATTAATATAAATAATTACCTTGGCAAAAAAACAGCAAGGGAATTTTGTTATAGCCAAGAATGACCCCTATAATTTACTATTAGATCATAATCTACTATAAAAGTTTGAGATAAAAATATTAAATAATCATATAATCAAATAAGAGTTAACAAGTAAACTATAAATTCTATTTCAACATGAAGATAAACTTGGTCATATTATTTTGTTTACTCGTTATTATCGGCTCATTTACAATTAGTGAAGGATTCAAGAAAAGTATTTTTTAATTATTCTCCTATTTAATTATATCTTATCTAGCCTTGATCGTTTTCTAATAGAATGGGGAGGATTTGGAGGAGGAGGTGGCTGTTGCTATGGAGGGGGTTATGGTAAGGGAGGCGGATATGGAGGCGCATATAAATATAGAGGTGGATATGGAGGCGGATATAAAGGTGGATATGGAGGCGGATATAAGGGTGGACATGGAGGCTATGGTGGACATCGAGGAGGGTTTCGAAAACATGGAAAATGGGGTTAATTGAAGAACAATACAATCATTAGTCTTAAACACGGTTTGTTTCCACACGTTTCTAATCAAATTTTTTTTAAAAAATATAAATAACGAGTCCAACTATGAATCCTAGTTAATCTAGTAAATTTATTATGTTTTCCTAATTTGATAGATTTATATTTGAATGATTCCTATTTAAATATTTAAACTAATAATTATTTTGTAAGGATTTGTAATCAAAAGCCTTTTTAGAGAATAAAATATATAATTACTGATTATATAACAAAAACATTTAAAAAAAACTGTAATTTTTGTCTTATATAAAAAATAAATAAATTCTATTTTTTATAATAAAGCAATAGCATGGTAAATTTACTAAATAAATATCAGATCAAATAATAACTTATTATACTCTCAATAAACTTTAGTAAAAATTATTTATTTAATTAATTATTAGTTATTGACTTATTTTATTAAATAATTAAAATTTATTACAAAATAATTAACATTTTATTTATTTACAAAAAATAAATTAATTAAATTAAAATTTAAATCATTATAAATAAATTGTTATATGAGTTGTGTTTTATTATTAAATAAAAACTCAAAGAATATCAAAATTAAATCAATAATATAAATGTGCATGGTTGCAAACTTGCTCAAACTTTTGCAATTTTATTGTTTAGTGAATCTTGGTTATTTAAAGATTATTTAATATCGATATCCCCTTCCCTGTCCTCTGCCATATCCATAGCCATCATAGGAATCATAATCATATCCCCGGCCATATCCATAACGTCTGCCATAACCTCTATATCCTCCTCTTCTATAATAGCGGCCATAGCCTTCACCATCACCTCGATAATGACCTAGTCAAGTTTATTATTAACATTAATATTACTAATTAATGAATATTTAATAAATAGTTATATTACCATATTGTGCCTGGGTCAATGTTGCCAGAAGCAATATTATTGATAACAACAAAACAATACCAAATTTCATATTTAAAATTTAGTTTTAAAATATCAACTAGCTATAATTTTAACTCACTCAAATAATAACAAAGAATTCTAAATCCTTTATATATATACCTAGATAAATTACATTGTAAACAAGATATTTTTACATTTATTTCTAAATAATTATTTAATCGATCCCTGTAATTGATCTAGTTGAATAAAGAACCTTGTTCAAATAGTATTCTAATGAAATTTTAATCAAATTGTTTTTCAACTTTTATTTAATGCTAACAATAAGTGTTTTTCAAAAAATATTATGAAATAAATTGTAAACTCCTTTACTAAGAATAACAATCTTGTTTACCACCAAGGTAATAATCAAAAACAAATATTAGAAATTTAATTTAAGACTTTATTAATAATTTTTTCTGTGAGAAACATTTAAATTTGTATTAATTAATATACCTAGGGATGGCAGGAATATACCAGGCAGAAGTATAATAGTATGTAAAAATTTTACTATTATTTGTATTAATATTATATAATATAATATTAATTTATATTGTATTTTTCTATCAAAATACAAAACCTTGTTTAGGAATAATACAAAAATAAAATAAAATGCATGATAATTTTTTATATGATTTAAATTTTTAATTAATTTTATATCTAAATTTTAGAATTCAAATTAAGAAGAAATTATTGACATAAAATTCATTGATTTAATTTTTAGAATTGAAATTATATGACTTTATTGAATGACTGATACCGTTTTGTTCGCATATTTTATGATTAAATAAAAGGTTATCAAAATTTTGGTTTTCAAATTACAAAAACCTTTTTAGTTTTTTTTAAAACTGATTTCAATAATCTTGGAGTTAAAATAACAGGTAACTATTCTTCTTACAGAACCAATAAACAAAATTCAAAAATACTTTAAATGCTCTACAAAAAAACATGAAAAATAAGAAAATACAAACCCGTTTTAAAAATGCAGGCATTTTTCCATCCCTAGTATTAAATAATATAAATTATTTACATTTAGACCTATATACCCTAGTACATCTGTATTATCTTTTGTAAACAACTTTCTATAAAACTAGAAATCTCTCTCTCTCTCCCTCTCTCTCTCCCTCCCTCTCCCTCTCTCCCTCTCCCTCCCTCCCTCCCTCCCTCTCTCTCTCTCTCTCTCTCTCTCTCTCTCTCTCTCTCTCTCTCTCTCTCCCTCTCTTTATCTCTCATCTACAAAATTTTCTATTTTTTCCACAAAAATGTTTTAAATCAATGCTTTCTCTTCGCAGAACTGCTTTTTATGTTAAACTGGTTTCACAACAAAGAATGAAATTCTTGTTTTTTTAGAAACAAAATAAACAAATATCCGGAATATATTCCATGAAAAATGTTTAATTAACCTTGAACATTCTACTATAATTAATTAAATAAAATATTCAATAAATAAATTAATTAACAGTTTTTTGACAAAACTTGAAACCAACTTTTATTTGTTCAGTTATTCAACAAAATTTAGCAAGCAACAAAAATCCAAACAATGCAATAATGACAACAATAAAAAACAGAAATAATTAAGAGATTAATCGATATTTCCATAAAAATGAAATTACGAACAAAAGAAAGTTATTTTCACATTTGAAATTAACTTGCTCATATTTTATCCATAATATCTTCCTCTGCCATAGCCTCCATAGCCTCCATAGCCTCTGCCATAACCTCCGTATCCGCGGCCATATCCTCCATAACCGCCATAACCACGACCATAACCTCCATATCCTCCACCATATCCTCGTCCATAACCGCCGTAGCCTTCAATTGATAAGTTTATAAATTGAATTAAAGATGCTCTTGCATGTTTAATAATAATAAAGAGAAAAGTAAATACCTCTGCCATAATACTGTGCGTCGACATTCATCACAGCAAACATACCGACAATAAAACAAATGGCAAATAATGAGAGAATAATTTTATTCATTTTTTATTAAATTAATTTTTTATCGCTTTTTCAACGGATGGCTGAAAATCAATCAGAATATTAGGCAAAGAATAAGTAGTGAAAGGAAACACCAATACTGGAATTGGTCTTCTAGTGGAACAACAGCTCCCTTATATACTATTGGGATCAGCCCAAAGACTACTGGACCGGTCCTTTTATCACAAGTGGGGAAAGTGTTTGTCAAATAAGGGATTCCCTCGATTAGCGTTTTCTCGTTAAAAATGAGTCAATTATTAATTCATTATTCAATTCGGATGACTGAGAGAACAGAATAAGACTTAACGATAAAAAAATTATTTTGTAAACAATTGTTAAGAGAAAAAAAAAGTTAAAAAATAATTATAAAAATAATTATAACTTTTTTCTCATCTGAAGTGTCATTGAAATTAAGTAAATGTTTGTAAGAATTGATATTTCATTTGGGAAACACCTAAACCTTAATAATAAACGTATTCCTTTTACTCTAAAATAGCACAGAATAGGGTAAAGCAATAGTAGAATGCCTTCAATTCATCGATTGTGAAACCAATTCAAAGGAAAGCCATTCCAAATGTAATCCGCACTCATTTCAATGTTAATGTTATGGAAAATACACTTTTTCTGACTTTTGATTAGTGACACAATGAGGGGATGTGCAGAACCTGTCCTATGTCTGTGCTCTCTCTCAAATCAATCGGTTTGTGGGGGGAAACACCGACTTTAGGCCATAAAAAAATGATGACTACATTCCTTTAAAAACCATCTCTACTATAAAAACCGGTATATTATTAGCCATTAGTGCGTCAAATTTGTCTTTCGCATGATTGATATCTAGGTCTATTAGCCCCTCATAAAGTCAAGGTCAATTTAAAAGTCGTGTTTAAGTAATGTATGTTAATATTAGTTGCAAAGTATGGCTCATTTTTTCAATAATAGAAATAATCATAATAAGTAATGTTTGATCATGCTTAAGTATTCTTTTTTTCATTTTAAATTAAAAAAACTGATGAAATACAAAATTTCCCAGTTGTTTATAAGGTGAAAACAAGTTCATTTTGAGTGAAAACAAATTCTAAGAATCAATTAGTTCTTTCAAAAACATATTGTCATTGAATTTTGGAAATTTTATATAATATTTCTATATTTCAATTCATTGAAAGTTTCAGGTGTTTGACATATAAACACAACTGAGTAAAGTGTTATTATTATTACAATACTTATAATTAATGATTCTATTTTTAAATGTTCATCAAAGGTTTGATCAAGGTCATTTCTATTATCAAGTAATTTCTTTTATAGAAAAAGTTATTCACGTTTTTTCTAAACTTTCAGATTCACTGCGAAATATATTTAATTATCTTTGTTTGTGAAATACTATATCAAAATGAAGCTTGGTGATGATGGGAAAGCCCCACCACATTTGAGAGTAATCTCATTTCATTATAGTTTGGCACTATTTCAAATAGGTTAATTATATACCATGGTTAATAATATGTAATTATTTAAGTTTATAATATGTTTTGATAACAATTTATTTTAATAGCGATAAGATGTCTAATTATAGAACTTAATTGTCCTTGTTCAATTTTAACATAACAAATAGATTAAAATATATTTATTATCAAAATATTGTGATTTTATACTTTCGTAAATGAGCAAGAAACTAAATATTGCACTCAATTTATTTTACTCGTTTTGTGAATACAAAGTAATCTCTATTGAGTGAAATATAAGTTCTAACAAATGTTTAAAATAATATTAAAATAATATAATAAAACAATTTTCACTATAATATCAAAAATAATTTACAAACTGTAGACACACTCAATAAACTTTTATTATTTCAACGAGCAAGTGATAATTAGCAAGAAGCAAATTAGAGAGTTTGTGGCTATATTTTTATTATCATTATATATACTTATTTTATATAAAATATATAAGAGATATAATAATTTCAATTTTTATGGTTTAAACTTCTCATTGAAAGTCAAAAAGTAAACTTAAAATTATTATATATTAATAATTTAAATTAATAAAATATAAAATTGAACAAGATATTAAATATTTTTTATATTGTTAAATGAAATATTCTTTATTTGATTGATCTGGTATCAAAACTAACCATAATAAGAATAGTAATAGGGGTAATAATATCTGTAGTAATTGCCATAGAGGTTATTATAAAGGCCTCCATAATAGTTATATCCATAATAGGGATATCCATAACTTCTCGGATAATATCTGTAAACTTAATAAAAGAAATAACAAATTATTTAATTAGTTTTTATATAAATGAAGAAAATATTGTCATATAATTGACTTACATAATTGAGCTTGAACAATTTCAAGAAATGCCATTAGAAAGAGTGCAAAACAAAACGATATTTTTCTAAAAGAACTCATATTTGTATCAGAGAATAAAATTCGTGTCAAAATTTGCAAGATTACAATGTTTAATACTAAATTTGCTTTTGCTTTTATATGTAAGATGATAAATTAACTTGGTAAATAAATATTTTTGTATTAAAATAGATTATCAATAGTTTTTATTGAAAAATATTTTTGAATTCATCATAAACTGAGTAAACAGAGGAATGTTAAGGTCATTTAATGTCAAAGTGAGCATGTTTATTATTTACTTAAAAACATATATTTTATTTTGCTTTTAAATCAAACTTGTCTAGATCTTTTATCAACTTATATATTCTATAAGTAATGTTTAAATTTTACAAAACAAAAAAATGAAATTACTATCAAGATAATTTTACAATTGAATAGTTCTGTTTTTAAATTATCAAGTCAAAAAATTAAAGCTACTTTCAAATTTTATTTACATTTGTATTACTTTTTTTGTTGTTTACCAAAAGTAAAAATTATATTTTTTACCATGTTCAATTCAATTAAGTTATCACTTAATCAATAAATAAAATCATTTGTAATTCCATTTAAATTTTAAATATAATTTTATTTTAATATTAATAAATGAGTAAAATATTAATTAGATTAATGTAATAATAGTTTGTTTAGCTCTTTAAACAAAAGTTATCTTGATTATATAAATCATTTAAAATGTTTAAAATAAAACGAGCATTTTTTCAATAAACAGTTTCAATAACCTAGCAAGTTTTAATAGAAAATGAATTAATTCGTTGCAAACATCGCATTAAGCATTTGAATGAAATGAGTGTTGAATACAATTGCTTTGCATTAAAAAACTTTGAATGAGCAAGGTTATTTATGCATACAAGCATTTGAGTTGTCCTCTTTGTTGGGCGACTGAACATTGCTTTAGTCCTGAATATTGAGCTCTCGTTTAATGCCATTTGAATTGTTTTTCGTCTCTTCTTTCAATACGTTTGAGATAACGGTTCCGATAATAGTCTGGATCTAATTTACAGCTCAAGTGTCCACTGGAATCACAATCAGGTACTGAGCACTAGCCATCCGACAGTTCCTCCACTTTAATAAATTAAAAGTCTTTAATAATTTAAATAAATGTATAAAAACTAAAATAAAGTTAATTTAATTATATGTTTTGAAAATAACTTTTACCAAAAATTGAGTCCATCTCTGGTCGCACTTCTCTTCAATTAAATCAAATAACTATTTTGTAAACAACTCTATCCTTGAATTCCTGTTAACTATAAATAAACAATTAATTTAATTAAATAAACATTAAATTATTGACTTTAAGTTAAATAAAATGTTTTAAACTTTCTTTGAATTCAATCCTCAGTTGATTTAAATTAATTGAAGTCATTTCTGTTAATTAATTATTTTAAAACGAATTAATTGTAATTAAAAGGTTAATATTAATTAAAAACAAAATTGTTTTGCATATAATGTTTTTGTTTACAATTTATGACATTTAATGACATTTAAAAAGTTTTTCAAAACAAAATAAAAATAAATGCAAACAAACTCTAAAACAGAGAAATCGATTTATTTCAGTTTCAGAACTTAGAGAGACATCTGTTGGACAAAAATATAACCTCTTTTGCAAAAATTAATAAAAGCTGTTTCCTGGCCATAGCGAAAGGATATCAGTTACCATAAGGATGGACAGCATTGC
>JAQIXI010002574.1:0-10018 GCA_034700165.1 Galumnidae sp. Gr-Ori-00277
AAAGATTTGATTTATCTCAAATAGTTCAGAAATTACAGTCATTTTTCGAGCGCAAGGATTAACTGGACGGAGTATTAGGAATGATTTTATAGCCATTTTTACCATTTTGAAAATACCCACTATCACATCTTGTGAAAAATTTTGGGGATACCCCCATGTGTTTTGGAAAATTTTTGAACCTTACCCCCTGTCATCGAAGACCCAGAGCATACCTGAAGTAAGACTACCATATCTCTATTATTTCTTGGCCAATTTTGATGATCTTGGTGGCATAGTCAAAAACTTCTATTCCTATACTCAACTATAACCTAGTAAAAATAAGTTGCAAATTTTAGGAGTTATTCCAACCTATTTCAGTGTTATCTGTAGTTAATAAAACTTTCTAGTACTATTTATTCGTATTATATGAGTAAAGACTTAATAAAGGTTCCATATAAATCATAACAGACAAGTCCTATCATCCGGTCATTCGGTCATCCGGTCCTCCTGTCATCCAGTCATCATCCGGTCATCCAGTCATCATCCGGTCATCCGGTCATCATCCGGTCATCCGGTCAGTGTTCACTAGCCCCCTTTTGAGAAACTTTACCAATTATTCCATCCCATGAATTGTTGGGTAGTTTTTTACCCCAATTTCGATTGCATTCTATTATTTCAAAAGTAAAGTTCAATTTTTCACTCAAAGTATAAATTATTTTAGATTCGAATCCTTTTAAAATATTTGTGTTGTTTATGCTATAGATATAAGGCGGTACCTTTTTTAATGAACAATTTTTAATTTTTGAATAATAATTATGATTCTCACTTGGTTTATTGCAATTTTCAAAGAAGTTATATTATTTATCATATTCCTAAATTTTACCAGAGCAAATTTACAAAAAAAATTAAGCTTATATAAAAATATTTTTTCACCAAGATAAATTTTATTTGAATGACAACACTTATAATATAAGTTATATTAAATAAATTCAAACTGTTTTGTATTTATTTTATATTCATATTTAATATGAATTTCTTTTATTTACAATCGAATGGTATAAAAGTCAATAAAATATAAGAAATACAAATAATTGAAGTGTTTGTGTTATTATTATAAAACTATTTTATTATTGATTATTAAAAACACGAAAGAAAATCAAAATGTTTAAATTGAAAAATTATTTATTTATAAAATATGGAACAATTACCTTGAACAATTTTTTTACTGAAATTGTTTCCGTAATTTATTTATTAAACAAAACAAAACATCAGGCTTATTTCACACACAAACGTTCTTTCTAAATTTTCTAAGAATTTTAAAATCACTTTTAGTGATCATAAAAAATAATTTAGTGATAAACAAAGTATAAACAATTAATAATGTGGGGAAGGGTGACATGATAACTCGTTGAGAAAATTTTGATCCCAAAATCAAGAAAACTAAAATTTGATCCTGTTCAAAAATCATCCATTTTAATTTGTTAAAATATTGCAATATAAAGCAAATTAAAGAATTAATAACAAAATACAGTTTTGTAGCGCTAGGACTGTCCCCTGGCGAAAAGTGGACAACAATTTGGGAACAGTCTTCGGGCTAAGGGATCGTTCGTGTTGAGGGGGTCACTCGCTAAGGCTCTTTTGTGGCGATTTAGTTAGTTTTCATTAGTTTTAGGGATTTTAGAGCCTTTAGATACAACTGTGTATAAATGAGAACTATTTGCTTAATTTGAATAATTAGTTTTTATTGAATTTCACAAAATAAGTCGAAAAATAGTTGTAAAACATTTGAGTCGATAATTAAAAGCAGTTAAAACATTGTATTAAAAGAAATGAGTGGCAAAAGTGCCTAAAAACTGATGAACAAAACGATGACTGAAAACAACCGCACGGAATGAGACCCAAAGCGCAACTGAAGACAAAGTGTTCGACTCACGACTGTATATTGAACTCTGACTCATGACTTCTGATTCTAGAAACTTCTCGAATCGGTAGCTGTAGTGCTGACCTTCCAATGGCTATGACTTTGAAGTGTTATCTTTTTAATCCTTTTGTTTGTGAGACCTTTTCTAAGAATTAATCACTTTGACCTTCTATGAAGTCAATGCTCTTCGAGGAATCAATTAAAGCAATGGAATCATTTAATGATTAATTAATTAATTAAAGTGTCGATTGCTGGCCATAAGGCGGTTGAGGCGATTGTTAGGTGGTTGGGGGTTTTTGCTGGCGGCACCCTTACTGCGCTACAGTTTCATTAAATTATTTCAAATAGTTTTCAAAATTATTAGAATAACCTAGGCACTTAATTAATTAGTATGCGAAATAGAAAACATTTGTTTGTTATGAGATTAATTGAGTTATATTTGATAACCAAATAGTTTTTCCCAAATTATTTAAATGTATTTTTTGTTTAATTTAAGTTTTTATATTTTAACAAGATCATATTTATGAATTTTTATTTAACAATTTAAACTATTATAGTGTATAAACTGAAATTAAGTTTCAATTTTCATGAAATGAATAAAAATTAAGATATTTTATTAAACAAAATAAACAAGATAATAAATAACCAAAGGTTCAATAATATTATTAATTCTACAAATTTAACCTTGTTCCATTAATATTTCTTTTAACATTTAACTTACACTTTATTAAAATGTTTCTTAAATTCAAATTCTTTCCTCAAAGCAATGGCTCTGATATCGAGAAAAAATGACGAATCCTTATCAGTAGAAGGCATTAAATATGGGACAGAAAATGTATTGATAATATGTTCTAGGTGACCATCAGGTGAACCAAAAAACTTGTACAACTTATGATATTTGAAAAAATTAATATTTTACTTAAACCACAACTCTATGCCTACTTAAATATTATTAATATCTAATAATAACCTCAATAAGTATACTTGATCACTCAAAATTTTTAAATGCTATTAATTTTTCTAATCATTCAAACCTGTACTTGATTAAAAAAAATTCTATCATTATTTATGTGGATTTCACTATTTTTGCGACCAAAATAAGCCAAGAAATAATAGAAATATCAATATTAATACAAAATTTTTATATAAATTGAATTTAAAATCTTATAAACTTTATTTCTTTTAAGAAGAAACAAGTAAAATTTAAAAAATATTTTGTCTTGTTAATTTGATCGAAGAAATTTTCTCTAAAAATATAATTCACACAACTTTTTGTAACTGAATATAATCTCATATTTTAAAATAATCATAATATTAATCATATGAACTTGAGTCAGTCCTATGACTGAATGTCATACTCTTTCCCTTTATGCCTTAACCTTGTATAATCCTCACCATTGACTAATCCTTACCATTGACTATAAGCCTTACCATTGACAGTGAGTTTCCACTTATAAAACCTAACACTGAGTCTATGAAACTGACCTCTCATTAGGTCTAATTCTCTGAGTCTTAGCTCACTTTTCAGTCACTTCTGTTTTAGCTCTTGAAGTGAATACTACTGTTCGGGACTCCTGTCCTCTCTTTCGGTCCGGACAACTGTTTGTATGGTTCAGACCCTTAACTCTAATTTTTGTATAATTTTGTGCAACAAATAGTAGTAAATGTTTTGTATTTTATAATAAGTTTGAATAAAAGCATTTTATTATTAAAAGTGTTGTATATGTGAAGTCCATAACCTAAGGACTGTCACAAACTAATTTGAGGAAAATATAAGAATAAATTTAAAGTTTGTAATAAACAATTTCAAAGTAAGAAAATATATTTACTTGCTCAACTGAATAATAAATATTATGGAAGAAATATCAAAATTTTGTTTGTCATTAAAATAAACAAGGAGAATTATCTTAAAATGTTTAGCCAAAAAATTTTAAAATTATTAAAAATTACTTTTTTTTGTTCTCTTATTTAAAATATAGAAAAATAAGGTTTAATTAATTTTATTGAATTAAATTTTGAAATTTTTGAGACGAAAATAATTGATTTAATTTGGATCAGGTTTTGTGTCTCCGCTGTAGTGAAGAATCTCCGCTGTGGTTCGAATAATTCAAAAAACATCAAATCATAATCAGATGTTTTTGAACTAATCGAACCAAAACAAAGAAGAGGTCATCGATGGCTAACTTTTCTCCCAAACATACTCGACGTCCGACACTGAAAGGTATGTAAGCCTTGGGACGAGTCGTTACATACATTCCATTTTCTAAAATCCTTTCAGGTTTAAAGTCGTGTGCATTCGGGCTATAGTCAGATCAAGATCGAGAAAAATAATTCTCCATCAATGCCCGGGTACTCGAGAGATTGGATTCACCTCTATTTTAACTAAACATTTTCTGAATGGCCAAACGTGCGGCTCTTCTTAAGGTTTCCCATCGATGACCGTAATAAGCGAATAAATTATCTTTACCTACCTCACTTTTATTTGATTTACCTTAAATTAAAATTTATTAAATTACTTTTATATCAGAATTTTTTAAACATTTTAAGTATTTTTAATAATATAAAATCAATGCTAAAACAAATGTAAGACTTATTGAATAAATTGTTGGGACGATCGGCGAAGTTATTCTTATGAAAAGCTTCCCGGGCTATATCTATGTGACCTATATATCCCGAGGAGCTTTTCATAAGAATTAATTCGCAAAATATTATTGAGTGTAAAATTTATAAACACTAAAGGATTGGTTCAAAAATGCAAAGACTGGGCCATATTTATCAGCTATTTTTTCCAACTCAACTCTCCAGTGCTCTTTTGTTCCTTTAAATAATTTTTTTTTGAAAATAATATTTATTTTAAAATAAAATTTCATTAAAATAACTTACAAATTATATTTCCTAAGAGTATTAGAGGAATGGGCGGATTACTTAACACTTTGATAGTTGTTTATATACAATGAATGAAATCAAAACCAAAAAAATGGTCGTTCGTATATCAAACGCAATAACATTTAAAATACTTGTTATTAATGACATTTTAAAATATTTATGACCACATCTTTGTTAATACTTAAAATAAAATAAAGGTTTTATTAAATTTATTAATGAAAATCAGTAAAGTGAAGGTTTATATAAATTTAATATAAATTTAATATAAATTTATATAAACATTTTCGAAAGAAATTTTCCTTATTTTCCAAGGATATTTTAAAATATATTTTGTTGCATAATATTTTTCTGTGGTATTATTATTTATCTGATAATACATATTTACTTATCTTTTTCTGACACCATCTGTAACAGCAGATGTCAATGCTTCGACTCTATAATAATATACAGTGAGCAAGGAAAATGTTGGAATAATTATGAAATTAACATTACAATTTTAGATAGGTTGTTGTTGGAATTTTCAAGCCAAATTTATAGTACTTATTCATTAATTATTCTGCTCCAGCAATCAGTAGATACAATACAGTAAATAGTCTCTGCTTAACTTTATAACATAGGGCAGTGCGATAACTACTGGTCCACCTCGACTCCAACAATTCCTACAGTTTTAGCCAAAAAATTGCAAAAAATCCATTGGAAACCATATTTTATATTAAAATTAATATTAATTTTGGTTATTCATTTATATCTTGAATAATTGCTGGTTTATTCATAATTATTATTTTCAAATAAAAATTCAAAATAATTATAAATGAGGAAAAATATAAAATAAATTATTTTGAATGACATTTAGTTGTTTATGAAGGAAAATATATGATTTAAATTATTTTACTTGATAAAAATACTTAATAAGAATGTTTTGTTTCTTTTATATTAGATAGCATTGAAAGGTTTTTGAATTATATTGAATAAATATGTTTACTTTCAAATTCAAAAATTTTCCTAAATATATCAGATAGAACAAAAAGTTTGGAAGGTGGGAAAATTCGAATGTCTCTTAAACGGCTTCGAGTATTTTAGTCAATTAAAAAGTATTTTTAATACCTACTTTGTTTTGACATAATCAGTAGATACAATACAGTAAATGGATTGTAGAACAACACATAAATGACATAACAATAAATACTTCTGTCATTGATATGTTGTTCTACAATTTTCTGTATGCAGGGATGGCCACAGGGGAGGGTATAGACCGAATCCCCTGTCTCGAAAAGTCGGATACCCCACTCAAAGAGAAGAGAAAAATCAAAGAATAAAAAAATAAATAAAATCAACGATAAAAATTAGAAAAAGAGCTGTAAATAATAATAAAAACAACAGAAAACATAATAGAAATGCATTAAAAGGTGTAAATTAAAGTTTTTAGCTGAATAATTTTTCACTACATTTATGTAATAAGGTGTAGGATATATATATTCGTTTTACACCAACCAACCCAACCCCCCCCCACTTTAGGGTTGTAACGGAGGCCCTCCTCACTAGATCAGCGCGTGCACTAATCAGCGCGTACACTATTCTGGGCGTGCACTAATCTGGGTGTGCACTAATTTGCTCGTAATATAATCTGCTCTTACACTAATCCAAGCATTTACTAATCCACGCGTAAACTAGAACACGTGTACCCTAGACCACGCGTACCCTATTCTACGCGTTCGTTAATCTTCCCGAATACTAACCTACCTCTACGCCAACCTATCAAAACCTTAAAATTTTTTCGATTACCCTTATTTTTGATAAATCTTAATAAATGTAGTTATTACAGCTTTGCCTTCAAACCTTGTTTTGACTTCAATATCCCTAACACTTACAGTTTGCAATTAAATTATATAAATTCAGAAATACAGTAAGACTTACTTGCAGTTACTTGAAAGTATTTTTAAATTATGTGTTCACACAACTACCAAAGTCTCAATAATAATTATATAAATTCATTTTTTGTCAATAATTATTAGTTTTTAGCTTTAATTCATACAAATTATGTTAAATGCAGTTATATTACAAGCATTTATGAAGAAAAAAAAGCTACCTAGAGAGTATTTATAGCAATTTTTACGATTTTGAAAATACCACTGTGAAAATTTTTAGGGATACCTATATCTTTTCGAAAAATTTTGAACCATGCCCCCTGTCATCAAGGTCCGTGTAGTGTAACCACCTCTTCCAGGTAAAATCAAGGCAAAAATGAAGTAAAATCAAGGACAAGAAATAATCCATCCAAGAAAGGCATTAATCCCATATAAAAATTAGTTCTATTGACTAAAAGTGTGCCCTGATCGATAATTCTGGATCAAGTACATTTTATTGAATCATTTGGAACAGAAAATCGTGATAGAGGCTTCGCCTAATAGGGAATACCTAGTCCAGATTATCCTAAATTACTAATAATTTAATTAATTTTATTGAATGAAATTTTGAAATCTTTGGGACGAAAATAATTGGCTTTAATAATAATCCGATGTATTGAAAAATCTCCGCTTTGGTCCGATTAATACAAAAAAATCAAATCATTTTCAGATGTTTTTTGAATTATTCAAACCAATACAAAGAAGAGGTGAGCGATGGGTAACTCTTCTCTTATACATACTCGACGCCGACACTGAAATGTATGAAAGCCTTGAGACGAGTCGTTACATTCTTTCCATTTTCTGAAACCTTTCGGATTTAAACTCCTTCTACATTCGGCCAATCGTATAATCAGTATCAAGAAAGCTAATTCCTCATCAATACCCTGGTTCTCGCGAGACTTTACCTACCTCTACTTTCAACAAACACTTACTAAATGGTCAAATTTTCGACTCTTCTTGAGGCTTCTAATCGTTTACCGTAATTAGCTAATACAATATCCTTACCTACCTCACTTGTATTTAACTTACTCTAAATTAAAATTTATTAAATTATCTTGATATCAGAATTTTTTAATAATATAAAATCAATGCTAAAAATAAATTCAAGACTTACTGAACAGATTGTCGGGACGACCGGCGAAGTTATTCTTATTAAACGCTCCTCGGGATATATCAATGTAATCTATATAGCCCGCGAAGCGTTTAACAATAACTATTTCGCAGATTAATATTGATTGTAAAATATATAAATACTAATGGATTGGAGACCAACCAAAAAGTAAAGACTGGGCCACTAATTTCCAACAACTCTCCAATGCTCCTTGGTTCCTTTAAATACCTTCTTTAGAAAATAATACTTATTCCAAAATAATATTTAATTAAATTTACTTACAAGTCATGATAATAAAAAAGGAAAGAGGAATGGGTCCTGTAGTTAAACTAAACATTTTCAAATAAAACTTTGATAGTTCATTTATTAGTTCAATTATGATCATATTTTTGTTAAGAATAATTTAAATGAAAATTAATTTTTTATCAATTGCATTTATGAAAGTCAGAAAAGCGAAGTATAAAATAAATATATATAAAAATTTTTTAAAAATTTCCTTATATTTCAAGGATAGTTTAAGAAATATTTAATTTTTCAATACTTTTTCCTGATAATACTTATATAAGTATTGAAAAATTAAATATCTTTTTCTAATACCATCTGGAAAAACTAACATGGCAAAGTAAGGTATACAAAATAATATTAAAAATTTAAATGAAAAAGAGAAATTAAGAAAATAATACGTTTACTTTCAATTTCAAAAATTGTCCTGAATTTATGAATTTGTTTAAAACCATTTTATATGTTTCATTAGTTTTAAATATTGCTATCTTTCAAAGATCCTAACCATGGTATTTTAGTTTGTAGAATGGCCATTAGCCAATTTTGAGTAAAGATTCGGAATAAGGTTTTCTTAAAGATTTAACCATGCTACTCGTTTTACTGAATTCCATAGGCCGTTCCGAGAACTTTCCTCGTAAGTCTATTTGAAAGTTAAAGTCAATACTCGTCTGTGATTCCTTAGTAGAAGCCTGGGTGAAAATTAAGAATATAACATCTATATATTATTATAATCACCACATCAAATGAAAATTATTGATTTCTACCTATATTTTAATGTCTACCCATGTGTTGTGTAAGAGTTTCAGTCCATCGATTTCCCCCTAAAAGATTAACTTTATGCTAGTCCTCCCTCTTACCTTAGCTTTTGTTTAAGTTTCATATTGGCCTGTTTTATTGATATAGTTTGAAAGCGACCAAAGTTCCCCTACTTTTAGCCCTATTCCCAGAATTTTTTACCTGAACCTAAATGTCATTAACCCTTTCCATTGACCCATTTAATCCCTAATCTGCCTTCTACTTCACGCTATTCCCTACTTAAAGCCTACTCATACACACTCATTCAGACTGTGCTCATTATTGTTCCCGTCAACTCAATATTTTTCACTACATTTACGCAGTAAAGTGTAGTAAATAGTTTCGTTTTACACCAACCCACCAAACAACCAACATATCCACCCACCCCTCACCCTTAAGTGTTGTAAAGGAGTCCTTTGCAGAGAAGAACGGAGTTCTACTACTTTGCTAGAGATTCTTCAGATATTAACTGAGAGGAGAGGGATGTTTATTTCTCTCTAGATTACTATCCTTCAGATATTATCGGAAACGAGGGGATGTTCATATCTGTCTAGAGACCTATTCTTCAAATATTTATTTATCAATTGTTTATTAAAACAACTAAAATATGCCAAAACAGCTAAAAAACGTTCTGAAAAAAATTGGGTCAGAGTTCGGTACTGTGTTTAGTATCAAAACAGATCTCATATCAAAGACGGAGTACTTATTTTGTAAGTCTTGTGGAATACGAGTAAATTGTGACCAAAGATCTCAAGTCAGGCAACACATCAATACCAACGGTTATATCAAATCACTGAAGACTTTTGATGGAAAACAAATAACAATAACTAAAATATTTGAGAAAAATCAGAACACATTTAAAAGAGACTTATGTTAACTATTGGTGTCTTTGAACGTACTTTTCAATCGATTATTAAATGAAGAGTTCAAACAATTCATTAGTAAATATAACAAATTATTCTCTGCCTTCACCTCAAACTCTTTGTAGAAATAACATTAAGGATTTATATAACAATTGCATTAATATTATACGCAAAAATATTGAAAATCAATTTATTTGGAAATCGATTGATGAGACAAAAGACATATTTGGCCGAAAGGTAGCGAATGTTGTGGTCGGAACTCTCAATACCGATATAA
>JAQIXI010002575.1:0-10010 GCA_034700165.1 Galumnidae sp. Gr-Ori-00277
AAGTGAAATGAAATGATAACTAAATTTAATGAAGAATTTGTTTAATTGTCATTAAAAAGTACTCCCGATTGCGGTCTTAAAAACTTAAAAATTATTGTCTAATAGTTTTTGCG
Organism: Galumnidae sp. Gr-Ori-00277; assembly: GCA_034700165.1. Taxonomy (NCBI): domain Eukaryota; kingdom Metazoa; phylum Arthropoda; class Arachnida; order Sarcoptiformes; family Galumnidae; species Galumnidae sp. Gr-Ori-00277. Next base: position 114 of record JAQIXI010002575.1, read on the forward strand.
AAATAACTGTTTTTAGTAATTTCTTAATTAAATAAAATAAGTCTTAAAACAATTTTCAATTACAATATTTATAATATTTTAAACGAAAAGAAATAATGAAAAACCGAATTTCATTTCATTGAAATTTGTTAATAATTTTCTGTACAATAAATATTAAGATCATTACCGGTAAGTATATATTTAGGACCAAAAAAATTATTTATAATATTTATAATTATATACTGTATATAATAAATGTAGTAATTCTTTGTCAGGCATTCTATGCAATCAAATACAACAAAAGACATGATTTTTGTTTTGAGAGTTCAAATTAATTTGACCACAAAATTAGAAGAATAGTTGAAATGTTTTAAACGATTAGAAGGAGAACAGAAAAATCACAGTCTCATGAAAATCGTCTCTTTATATATATTTATATATATTTATAAATTTGATGAAATATTTTGTTTTGTTTTTAATCAATTAATTACTAAATAAGAAAATCTTTTCGTTTATTCTAATGAATCAAAAGCTATGATTTTCTCAAAATGACAACTTCTTCAGGTGTTTGAGGAGGAATTGGAGGAAAGACTGATTCAAAAGTCAAAGAACGGGATAACTGTACACCCAGTGAACCGCATCTTAAGGGAAATGTTTTCTTCAAAAAACATATCCAAAGACACATTTCTCATATAATAGCAGCAAAAGTCTCATAAACTTCTAACAAATAAACTTAAATTTTATGCCCAAAAAATGTTGTAATAAATCGATTAAAATTCATTTTTTGTCGCATTTAATATAAATTAAAAACGATTTGAGTTTTGTTTTTGAAACAACAGTCGAAACGACACACAATTTTGATTCACAACAAGTCTTTTGTCATCAGTAATGAATCGCTAAATGTTTAGTCTTTTCCTCTAATTATGAAATTATTAAAAATTCATGCTTTTTGTCATTTCATATGTGGAGGCTTTGGAGGGCCCGCTGTTGAGGCACACCATTTAATGATTAGTTTCTTAATGCACGCGATCACAAAGTGTTGAGTCAAAGATCAGAAGAAAATAAATAAATTGTGAAAATTGTCTTCAATTCGATTCAACAGTTGTCAAAAGCACTCATGTATTGGCCGTTAAATTAGAGTCAGTGCTAGTCGTAGTCTCACTATCCAGAGCATCGCCGTTCACTTCTGGAGTCTCAATGGGTTCACTCTTTGTCACAATCACTTCATTTTCTTTTTCAACAAAACTTTCATTGCTATCATTGGACTCGTTGTTAGCAGTGGTCTCATTGCTATCAGTGACGGCTTCTTCAGATTTTACAGAGATGTCTTCATTTGAAACTAACAAATGATTGATTTCTTGAGCTAATGAACACTCATAGATGACATCGGCGATAATGCCGGCCACTCCCTGGTCTAATATTTGAGACATAACCAGAGCTAAGAGTCTTTGTTGGTATTGTAAGAAAAGCTGTCGATTGTCGGGAACGCGAGACAAACATCTGAGCGTTGAGGCCGAGCGACGAACCATATCTAATGTTGTGCCCATCAATTCGGGATTTTCTCTCAAAGCATTAATACCCTGAGAGTTGGCCACCTGTAGAGCCGACTGTTCTGCCTGTTCTACAAATGATATCAATAATGGAATGGCACAACCAGTCTGTGCTATTGCTCGCGCAGAAGATGAATCTGCAGCCGATAGGTTCGAAAGTAAAACCACTGAAAATTCTCGAATAGTTTGGTCTTCGTGTCGGCTGAGAGAACGGGACAAATTGCTGTAAAGTTTAACGATTCGACTCCAGGGAGGAGTGGCTAACATTAGGTCAACGTTAGAGTCGAGAATTGAAAGTTTTGATAACGACTCAAACGCCAAACGTTGTGGTGAGAGATAATAATTGGCAGATGGAAGTGTGTCCTGAGCATAAGATGAAGGACAAACCGCCCAATGGAGCAAACCATCGAGGAATGGTAGACTAATCTGTTCGGGATATGGCGACAAATCGAGTTGTCCGCTTAAATTGGCGATTGTCACTAAAGTGTTTTCTCTGATGGTATGCAACAGATCCCACCACCACTCTTTTTCGACAATTTTTTCATTCTTCTCTCTGTCTTCACTAGCAAAGAGATCGTCTTCTGTGGTTCTGTCGAAATTTCGTTTCTTTTCTATATGTGTGTGATGTAAGAGTAACAAACGGGACATTACTAGTAAAAGTCCAGGGTGACGCGACATATTCTCATCATTTCCCGGAACGAAAGATATATTTCTAATGAGAGTCGATAAACAAATACATCTTCGAGTGAGTGAGTCCTGATAATCCTGACCCACGTGGACGGCCGGCTCTTCCATATCGTAAGACTCTTCCTCGAACTCTTCGGTGTTTTTCCTTTTATTAAAACGTTCCAAATCCGAGTCTCGAATTCGTGGAAATTTCAGATCATCTGATTTTGTGCTCTCTTTGTCTGATATATTATTGTTGTTATTATTATTACTATTATTGGTTTCATTGTTTTCGAGTTCTTCTTCTTTTATTTCATTTTTCTTAATTATATTATTCTTAGTCTCTAATTGTTTGCCATCACTTTTCTCTAACAATTCATTAATAATTTTCAATTCATTCTTGTCTTCGGCAGTCATTTTCCAACTGAAACTCGAATTTCGATTTCGTTTCCTATTTTTCTTAATAATTCTAACAAATCGGACGTAATTCTCATCGGATTCAAAATGTGTTTGGATGTGTGCCGTCGTTTCTCCGCAGCCTTGTGTCCAATGATCAGAACCACCAGTGAAACCGTTCCGCACGTGATCCCACTTTTTGTCCGGATCATCGATGAAGAGAGAGCTCGCTTTTTTGATTTTAACTGGTTTTCCATTTCGAGACTTAAATGTGAAGTTAGTTGTGTTTAGAAGAACTATCTGTTCCTCAGAGGGAATGATTTGCTTTTTAGGTGTTGTGCACCTCTCGTCGTCCTCATTATCTTCTACTCCTTCGCTATCACTTTCACTTAAATCTTTGTTCAATTCATACCACAGTTTAGGTCTATTGTCAGAACCATTAACTAATATATTGTCGTTTCCTTTATTGCTTTGTTTGGATTCATAACCCATTTCTGTGTCGTCAAAGAGTCCGTCGAATATTTCACTTAAGTATCGTTTGTAGTGTTCGAGTAAAACCTCTAACATTCCCGGCATATGTTGGAGACCAAAGTAGAGAACAGTTGAATCGTCGTGAAGGAGAACACTAAGAATGTCGAGGGCCCAGGTGCTCTCCGCTAACAGTCCTGATTTCAAACACATAATCAGACGCCACGCCTCAACTGAACTGAGGTCACGAGCGTATAGTCGTCTTCTTTTGCTAATAGAAGGAGTGGTGGCCTCAACAGAATCGGGAGGAAATATAATCTCTTTCTTGATTTGATGAAACATTGGATGGTGTGGTTGAGGGTGTGGTGAGTATGGCATCGGACCCATTGACTGATGCGGTCCCATCATATGCGGCGGCACTTTATTAGGTGTCGGCATATTTGATATAAACTGTCGGTTTTGATCGTTTCGGGAATAATTCGACATTTTGTTTATCTGATGAGCGCCGCCATAAGGTGTCGGTCCTGAATAAAGATCGTGTGGCGGAACATTTTGAGAGGGATTAAATCTATTCGGTCCCCAATTGGGTCCATTCGCCTCCATTCGTGACATGTGTTCCCATCCCTCTCTATGAGGTGCGGGCGGACCGAATGGGGCCGAAGAATTCGGAGGCAAATGTGAAGCCGAGTGTTGGCCATAAGCTCGATATTGATTATCACGATTCCAATGGGGTTGACTCGACGGAGGGTTTGGCGGCGTTTGTCGACTATTGCCCGAACCTGAATAGGGCGGGAATTGTCCGGCAGGTGGCTGTCCAGACCCATAGGCGTTGTTGACGGGCGGGTAGTGCTGATCCTGTTTCATGAAATCTGGGTGTCGTTTCTGATTGAACTGATTGGCTGTACTCGGATGCCATGTCGTTCCCGTTTGAGTCTGTGGTTGAGTAGTGTTGGCACCTGTAGTCGGACCTGACTTTTGCCCCGACATTCCTCCCAATTGTTGTGCAGAAGAAGAGTTCGAATATAGTGGTTGTGAACCGGAATAATTCTGTCGATTAAAAAATTAGTCACAAATTAGTTACAAATCAATCGCTGAGAGAATAAACTCTTTGTTAGGATTTAAAGGGAAATAAGAAAAAAAGGGGTTTTGTTTGTCAACTAATTGTCTATAAAATAGTGGTGTTATTCAACTAAATTAAAATTATGTTAACCAATGGATGACATACTTGAGATGATTGAGATATTTTGGCGGCAAGAAGTCTCTGTGCGAGAGGGCTTTGCATTCGCAACATTGCATTCTGAGTGCATTTACCACAACATAATTCAATTGCAAATAAAAGAGAAACAATAAAAAAACATAAATAAATAAATAAAAAAATCAAATTTCAATTCAAAAACTAAAACATTAATATTTAAATTAATATAAAACGCATGCATTCAAACAGTTTCGGGCAGTTCTCGGATCAAATATCAATGTTTCACTGAAGACACACACCATTTGAGAACCAATTAAACATCAATTGCTGTCTCTAATCATAACTTCGATACGAAAATAAATTAATTTTCGTACTAAAGATAATGATATTTAATTATCGATAAGAGATATAATTCTGTTCAATGAATCAAATAAATGAAAGTAAAGTACTCTTAAAGGAAAACAATATAACAGAAAAATATTACTATTTTTTACATTAAAAAAGAAAATCCATTCGAAATGTACTGAAAACCAACAAAATTTCCAAAAAATATTCAATATTTCACTAAAACTTATCAAAAGACAAAATCCACGACAAAATGAATTAATAAAACATCAAAAACTGGTATTAAAATGTGTTTCTCTTAACGAAGAAATAATTAATAAAGACTTTGAATTGGATTCAAAAGAATATCATTCCTTTTGGAATACATTAGAAAATATTAATAGTGTTTTACAGCGCGTGCTTTGAGGCCAAAACATATGGTTTTACACTTTTATTGCCATATTATATAAAAAAGTGAATTAATAGACCGATCGACAGAATACTACAATACTTGTGGCACAGAATGACAGACAAAAATATTCTGAACAAAACAATATAACGATAACGAGAGAAAAAAGAGATTAATTTAAAGATAAGTCAAAATAGTTATTATTTAGCGCTCCAATGAATTTGGGAAAACTCTTTTAAATGGCTTAACACCTTGCAAGTGCACCTTGCACAATTTCAATTCCTAACTCCAATTATTAAAATTATTGTTTGCCTCCTGTGGTGTGACATTCACTAGAGTACATTTCACTAAATAAAACAAATAAAAATATAAACATTTTTATGAAAAGACAAAAAAAAAATCTCAACATTTAATTGTAGCCATCAATCAGACGACAGAACTTAATTAGAGGCCATAATTGATGATCAAATGTCACAGAAATCCTCGTTTTTTAGTCAAATATTTTTCAAAAAATGTTTACTAATATTGTAATCAATTAAATATGAGATCAAAATTTTTGTTTTTATTTAACAAAAAAAAATATTAATAAACGATTACTATTTGACTCAATAAAAGTGAAGTGCAATAAATGTGCAAATATTTCACACAAAATAAATCAAAATTAAAGATAAAATTAATTACAATTCAATAGGCCTTTAATCAAAAGGGATTTCCTAATTCAAGACAAGAGATAGTCTGACATAAGAACTCATTATTAAGTTTTAATAATAAACAAGAATCTCCTCTAAATAGTAGTTAATGTCTCACTAATTATCTCTTAAACTATTGATATTGAATTTAGAATTTTTTTTTCTCTTCATTTTATCGATTGATTTGAAATAATTTCGATTCAGTCATTCATATATCAAATATGAATAAAAGATTGAAATTTTATTCGACTCATGTCTTAATTTATTTAGTTATTCACATAGCAATGAGCTCTGAGTTGAGCGCACATGTCATGAATTGTGTGTCTGTTTGGTATACCTGTTTAAATGGTTCGGCCAGTGGTTCAATGGCTCACTCGTTAAAACGATTGAATAACTTTTGATCGAAAGTTATGATAATTAAAAATTAATTGAAAACCAGAATATATGGGAAACGAAGTTAACTAAACCGAAAAACTTAATGTAAACAAAACTAATGAAAATAACTCATAAACTAATGACTTATTAAGTGATTGACTCACAATTGACTCATAATTAACTTTTCTTTGAAAAAAAATTTCTTTAAATATATCTATTTATGAAGTGATGGATCGGATCACGACCTCTCTCTTTAAGACGTGTGTCAACAGTGAAACAGAAGTTTTTTTTAATTGAAAACTTGGATTAATTGTTTGAAAGTATGGCAAAAATTGTATCTTTCAATGGATGACACAAACAATTACCTGAAATTCAGACTTAAAATTCTCTGGAGTGGAGTTATTGTATGACATTTGTTGACCTATTGCTCCGTACTGTCCAATCGGTGAGGAACCACTTCTTGAATAATTTGGAGTAGAAGAGGGTGGAGTGTTTGGTGGATGTGGTGCTGGCGGCTGACTACTACTCGGAGGCACTCCTGGGTATTGTCCTCGTGGAGAATGAGCGCCAGCAGAAACTGGTGGTTGTGATGGTGGCTGTTGGCCATACATCGACTCTTGTGAAGACGGACGGGTATGTCCTTCAAATCTGTTATCAGATCGGTGTGAGTCATATCCTTGTTGTTGGTTATAATACGGCGACGGATGAGACATTCGAGTCGGAGGGTATCCTTGTGTTTGAGGAGGAGGCACACCATATGGATCATTTTGCCCACTTTGACGACCATATCCTTCATTATATTCCCCGAAATGGTTTTGTGGCGGCGGATGATTCGGTTGAGCCGATGGTTGAGTCATCACTGAAGTAAAAAATTGATTAAATTTAAATCAAAACTTTCAGTTAATTCTAATTACTGTTGTAATCACTCGACTGTTGAGGAGGTGTCGGACCACCACTTTGTGACGGAGGACCGGATGGAAGTTGAATTGGAGGCTGTGGATGACTTCGCGGCGGATAACCAGACCCGTGCTGTATGTCATCAGCGAAGGGGTCCTTTACACTAATGCTCTCGTTGTGATTAGCGAGCGATTGCATTGACGCTGGATTTTGACCCGTCATATGAGGTGGTGGCGGACAAGACATTGATGGCGGTCCCGATTGATATCCAGAAGATGCATGTGATGGGGGTTGTGGTGGATATTCGGAATTAGGCATTGAATTCGGAGGAGGAAAGTTTTGAGGCGGATAATTGCCGGGACCGGGAGGACCATAACCGTCCATTGATGGCGGGCCAGAATGACCCTGGAAAGGTGGTTCAGGAGGTGGCACAGCGTTCTTGTTCTTCTTTCTATTGCCGCTTTCCATAGATGCGAGAATGGGTTGGGGGTCAACCCCTCCTCTATCGAACTTACACTCAAAAGGGAACAAATGTTTTATATATTGTTTTCTTAGAGTATAGGCAGCACTTGAAGAGGTGGCGATATTGCAGATAACTGTGCACTCCTTCCAGAGCTTAGCTCTGGACACTTCAACAAAACCACCCCTCTCTTTAACGGCACAATAAAGTTTGAAAAGATCGAGCGGTAATTTGCTGATAGTCGGACACTGAGAAATGGGAGTTCCCCTCTCCTCCTGGTATGCTATGAGTTTGTCGAGAAACGATTTGCGTTCGGGTTCGTCGGACATGTCGTACAGTTTCATTAGTCCGTCGGGACGCTATGGACAACAAATATAAAGTAAGTTATCGTTTATACAATTTATTGGAAAACAAATAACGAAAACAATGGAAAGCAATGCATGCAATAAATGAGTGACTGATCACTGGATAGCACTCTCTTATGTCAGTTAAGGTTAGATCAGTTGTTCTCTACTTTAGTCGATATTATTGTCAATCAATAGATTAATGTTATATTAAAAGAATGAGAAAATTGGAAAGTGTTTGAAAAACGTGATTAACCTTAACGTTATGCCCACTGTGCGAGTCATAGCCTTGACTGTTGACAACCTATTTGTGATATAAGCAAATGTGCGTTAATACAGATATTGACAATACTTTAAGCATTTATATGATTATCCACTCACAGGACTAGCGGGAGTTCGGGGCCAACTCGGACTCGACACAGATTCAAATTCGTCGTGAAATGACGAGAGACTGGCGGCACCCGGAGAACCCAATGTATTGGGAGTCGGCGGATGTGAAAGACCCGGAGGTTTGGAGTTTAGTTTTGGCGGTGCGTCAGAACTATCCTCTGCCTGAGAAGAAGTAGTGGACGCTTGACTCGCTTCGTCCATAATAGGAGGCGGTTGTGGTCCAGGTCTCACTTCGGATACATTATTAGATAATGGGTTGGCCGGTAAGGGTGTTGTTATGCTTTGTGTTACAGAAGTGGCGGCGCCGGCCTCTGTTGTGGGGACAGTCATATGTGATGGAATCATATGATACCCTGAATTCGGAGCTTCACTTCCTGGAGGAGGCGGTTCATTGGGTGGCAATCCATGTATGGTACCAGGAGGACCATGCATCATTGGACCTCCCGGACCCATTGGTTGTCCCATTGGTGGTGGACCGTATGGAGAGTTAGGCTGATAGAACCTCTGTTGTAACTGTTGTCTCAAATAGAGTGCGGAATGCTGTGGCCGTATCGTATAACCTGCTGACCGCTCGGCTGCTATCACAGCTGCCTGTGCGGCCACCTGAGCACCATTAGGGCTATTGGCTGGCATTGTTGGTTTGGTCGGGTAACCCGTAGGCGGAGGCATCATATTATTGTTGACTCCGTATTGAGACGAGTGATGATTGCCGTATGGATACGCACTATTCGGTCCATTATTGCCATAACCGGGAGAGGGAGACATACTTGTGTGTGACTGAAGCGACTGATGATTGCTCATCCGAACCGGACCCGTCGGCGGACCCGGAGTTGTCGGTTTGCCCGTTGGAGTACTTCTTTCAGAAGAGTTGGACGACTCATCCAAATGTATGTTTGATGTGTGCGAAACAGATTCCTATAATTATGAAAAGTTGTCATTAATTTCGGTGTCATTTAACTGTTATCTCAATTGCATAGCGTTTTGCATCAAAAAAAAAATGTTTAAAGTCTTCCTTTAATTGAAATATAATTTAATACTCGATTTAATGACTCTTTGAGAAAATGAAATCAATTGAAATATTTTCTCCAAAACGTTTTCATTGAGAAAAGAGAAGACATTAATAATTGTCTAAAAGAAAGAAAAAAATTCAAATCTCTTTGATTTGGAAATAAAAGTAAGTTTTTGTGTAAATCTGTTAAATCTGTAAACCCTTTTGTATCTAATCCTAAATCAAATACTGAACGAAAGTAAGACTTTTTTTAATCAGTTGCGAAGATTTAGTAATTCATTGATAAGTTATGCATCGGAACGACAATCAAAAACTATTGAATGTCTGACTATTTATACAGAGAGGGAGAGAGAGAGAGAGAAAGAGAGACAGACTTAACACAATTGAGTGGCATATGATGAACGACAATAGAGGAATGGGATCATTAACCTAATTATTGACATCAATACAATTGTAAGAAACAACAAAAATAAACAAATTTTTATCATTATATGAAGTAATGTGAGATCAATGTCGCGACCTTCAGATGTGTGCATCCAATCATTCATCAACACATCAAATGCCAGAATATTAATCGGAAATAAATTAATGCAATCATTATGTGACTGTTGAATAACAATTGTCTCTCCCCTTAGAGTAATACCACTCTCACCATCCATTGTTCTCCCCCTCAAAGGTATTTCCCAAACAAACCTAAACTGAGAACTCTTTTGTTTTCACAATTTTATTCCTCATTTAGTTTTTTT
>JAQIXI010002576.1:0-10010 GCA_034700165.1 Galumnidae sp. Gr-Ori-00277
CTATTTGAGTCTAGCTCAAAAATAAGAAAAATAGAATGTGGCTCAAGTTTTTATTGAATTTTAGTTCAAAAAAATTTATTGAAAGTTTGAGCACGTTCTATGTATAAGCATAAAATTTTAAGCTTCATACATTTTTGCCCATTGGTGGTTATAAAAATAAGGGGTTAGTTATAAGAGAAATTGTTAAATGAAAATCATTTTGATTTAAATATTATTTCGTATTCATGTGGAGAATAATATAAATATACGATTTTATCCCCTTTAATGTCTCTATTTCTGCCAGAACAATTTCAAAATCAGATAATAACTGAAGGAATCGAACCAAAACTAGAAAAAGATCAGCGATGGCTAACTTTTCTCCCAAACAGACTCGACGTCCGACACCGAAAGGAATGAAAGCCATCGATCGAGTGTTTACTAACTTTCCGTTTTCTAAAAACCTCTCGGGTCTAAACTCGTGTGCATTCGGCCAATGCTTCTCATCGGTTAAAATGATTCCCTGATATACAAAAAACCCATTCCTTTTGGTATCAAATAATTTGCTAAGAAACCAATTAATTAAAAAATGATTAAAAACTTATTAAAAATAATTATTTATACCGATTTTACTGTTGACGATTGATTTATGGGGTACAGCAAAAGGTGAGTAATTTCTAAATCTCAGAATTTCCATAATGAAAGCCATAACATAATGGCATCGATTTTTGTCCTCATGTGTTGGAGTTCTGTTTCCGATTTGTGTTTAAATTTCTTGTCTTAACTTTTTCTGAATTTCCGGATAATAGCAAATGAAAAGTAATATCCATTGGAATGTCTTATTATTTGTGTCAGCTCCGACAAAAATTAGATCTGCCACACACGTAGCAAAGTTTGCATCAGTCAAATAAGAAGCCTAAATTTTATTATTTCTTAGCGCATCATTTTTTGCAGAAATGAGTGCATCACAAAAGTCCCGTTCAATTGACTCCGAGTAGTCTTTATAATGATCGATGATTTTTTTTAAATCAAATATAAAATTTTCCATTAAATCTTTTATTTTTTAATGAGTTTTCTATCAATTAATCTAAAAAGTGGTGAGTACTCCCATAACCCTATTTTACTTTCGTTTTCTTTTAACATTTCTGCGAACATATTCGACAATTTCTTGAATTCTTTATATGAATAACTAATTGTGTAAAAAATGTTTTGTTATTATAAAACTTATAACATAAGTTAATAAATATAAGTCAAATTTAGAAAAATTTCACTGAAACTTACCTCTCTCTAATTGTACTACCCTCTGAAATGTTAAGGAATAATAAATGGATGTAATTCTTTGGTTTAAACCTTTTATTAATGCATTCGTTTTCGACCATTATTTTGAAGAATGAGTCGACAGAATCGATTACCAAATAACCAAGTTTCTGATTTTCTGAATATTTCCTAAGATAACTCATATAAATAATTTAATATTATATTTTGAATGCCTTACAGAGTGGCTGAATGGGTGACCTTTCTGAGTTCCTCCCATGTTTTATCATGGTCACTAAAGATAATATCATTTTGTTCATTTGGTAATAACTTTTCAATAATAGGAAAAATAATTATTTAAAATTACCAAGTATTATTTTATATTTATCTCTATATTTATACTTAAAAATTTATTTATTCGTCCGGCGAATTCATTTTTACCGAAAGTGTCTCGCGCTATGTCTACATCTGTAATGAATATCAAAGGGTTGTTTCCAAACCAAATGGTGAATAAAGAGCCATATCTTTTTTCATATTTTCTAATAGCTTGATCCCAATGTTCTTTTCTCCATACTGATTGGAACAACACAACTAGTTTAATTTAGATTTAGCTTAATTTATTTAAAACTATATTTCAAAACTTACCTAGACAATTACCCAAAATTGGAAGTGGAAATGGTCCGGGAGGCAAAGAATACACTTGTATATAGAATTTTGATAAAATATATAAAATAAAAACAATTAATAGTGTTATAAAAGTGGTGCGAATACCACAAAATAAAGTATTCAATAAAATGGACAAAAACCACATTTTTAGTGAATTATATATTTTATATAAAGAGATATAACTTTAAATTTCACGAAATTTGTATTCAATTTTATACTTAATTTATATTATTTTACTAAAAGCTCTACAAAAAATTATTCTCAAATTATGTGAAGAGTAGTTATGCCCTAAAATTTAAAAGTCACTTATATTTAAGATTTTTTTCTTGAATTAATTTAAAATTCAAAAGTTAAAGCATATAAAATTATCATAGTCAAATCAATAAATAAATTTAGAGGAAAGAATTATTAAATTGATATGAAGTAAATTTAAAGTTTAAGTAAAATCCATTTATTGGAAAACTATTGAAACACTAAAATAAGGATAAATAATTTTAATTAATTTTTCCTTTTTATTTAAATTTGAAAATCAAAATTTAATAGATAAATAATTTTCCTTCGACGCACAAAAACTAATAATGCCTTACAGAAAGTAAATGGTTTTCCTTCGACCCAACACAAACAACAATGTCTTATGGACAGTAAGTAGTTTTCCATCGGGTCACCACAATTAACAATTTTGTTTGTAGTGTGGGTTTTATCTGTAAAGTAAATAATTTTTATATATGGAATACTTCAAAAAATAGTTCTTTACTAATAGTAGCCACGTAATAATAATAAAATAATACAAATTTAAGGATAAAATTGAAGTAAAAATTCTCGAAATATAAGATTTTGACTCATTATATTAAAAGTATTATCACTTTTATCAAATTCATTATTTTATGATATTTTCACCAATTCTATAACACTATTATTTGGTTTTATTGTCTATATTTTATTAAAATTATAGACAAAAATACCAATTAATAGTGTTATAAAATTATCAAGTGTGACATTTATCTCCCGGACCATTTTCACTTCCACTTTTGGGTATTATAATAAGTAAGTTTTGAAATATAGATTTAATTAAATTAAGTTAAATGAATAAAAATTAATTAAATTTGTAACTCTAAATTGAACAAGGTTTGAACTTCAAACTTTGAAGTTCAAAATATTATAGAAAAATAACAATGTAATCAAATTATTGGAAGACTTGGAAAAAGATATGGTCCAATATTAACCATTTAGTTTGGAAACAACAATTTTGTATTTAATACCGACGCAGACATAGCGCTGGAGGTTTTCAATAAGAATGAATTCAACGGATAAATAGATATATGAGTCATATAAATATAATATAGTACTAGGTATTTTTATAAAGGTGTTGAAACTAAAAAAAGACCTAGAGCAAAAATCTTGATATTAAGTAAACTAATTTTTTATTTTCTTTAATTAACTGACTCACGGAATGTCATACAAACAATAAAGTTTATTTTAAAAAATATAAAATCAAGTTCCGACAACACCTTTAGTATTTATTTTAATAATACTTGTTCAATGGTTCTCATTTTTTCGGTTTCGGATTTAACTTCGTGTTTGGGCGTTAGTGCAAAAATGTTCACTACATTTAGGCAGTAAGGTGTAGTTTGGTTTCACCCCCACCCAGATATTAATGAGGGCGTCAGAGAAGATAATGTCTCTCCAAAGACATACTTAAAATATTAACTAAGGGCTATGTCTCTCTAAAGTCGAATTAAATAATCAAATTAGCGAGAAAGTATTTCTTTGTAATTTAACGGGTAATTAGTTCTCTTTTCTAGTAATGGAGGGGACAGGGAGGTTTATGGCTCTCTAAATATCCATTCTTCATGTACTAATGGAGAGGACAGTTAAGTTCATTTTCTTACAGAAACCTATGAACTAATCAACGCGTACACTAATCCGTTCGTACACTAATCAGCGCGTACACTAATCCGCGCGAACACTAATCTACGCTTATACTGATCCACGCGTACACTAATTAATTCGTTTCATAATTCCCTATATATAAATAAACCCATATACTTATCCACCCATAATTTAAGAAATAAATTAAAAATATTTTAAAACTAGTCTGAGAATCTTATTGAAAATTATCGTAAATTTAGTGATTATGGCTCAAACCTTGTTTTAACATTTTCCTCCTAAACTAATTTAAAATTCAAATGGTCAAAACAATAAATTGATATTAAGTAAATTAAAATTTTAAGTGAAATCTATTTATTGGAAAACTACTGAAATACTAAAATAAGGAAAAATAATTTTATTTACTTCTTCTTTTTATGGTCAACTTCAGCTGAAAGTATCGAAGAAACGGATTAATCTTTGCACTTACACATAAAACTTAAAGAGTTCATATAACACTTGATTTGTTTGTCTTAAGAGATACAATTACTATTTGTTCTCGAGTTTAAGCATTGATTGAAATTTTGTTTACTCTTAAAGAAAGGTGAGAAGTTATCTTTTCATTAATCATTTACAATGAAGGTAGACGCAGAGTTGTTTGAAAATTTGAAGACACACTTTCTCGGTTCATTCTTTCATCACAATGCCTGATAATTAAAAGATGACAAAAACAAAAAGAATTCTTTGCCTTTTATTTAAAAAGAGTAACTTAGAGATTGTTTGAGTGACCGTTGACTTTGGAAGCTTCTGACGTCTAACTAGAAAACGCTGGAACCTTCGGTGACCAATTATTGAATGATGCAGGACTAGCTCTAAAAAATTGTTCCGAGAATGTCGACCAAAAAGCAAAAATGAGCAAGAAAATATTTTAAACTTTAGCATAAGTTACTGGGATTTCAAACACAAAACAAAATTTGCAGGTTCGGATGACTTTGAAACGGCGGTTTTATATTTCATATTTTAATTTTATCTGAAAAATTTTATTTTGCCGAATAGAGTCCTTGTAAGGGCAAGTATTACTATAACAATTTTTGTTAGCGAAAATTTGTATTGTTTCTTTTCTATTTTATTACAATAAATGTTGTCTTAAGGAAAAAACAACTCGGTTACCGCGCGGGGGACCGTTAAAAAATTGCCATTTGAGAGTAAACAAGCTTTATGTGCTATGAACTTTATCTCCCTAGGCATATTTGAGTAATTAATAATAAATTATAAACACTGTTCGATTAATTTGGAATCTCTGTCCTTAAGCAATTGCCAAATAATTGATAAAATTTGATTAAATCGAAAGCTTCTTTTATTCATTTCATTAAAAACTAATTTACGGAACGTTTTAAGGGTTGAATTCTCACCATGATAAATAATTATTCTCATTTCATTATCTAAAATTAAAATTTAATTTAAGCTGAAGCCTTTCTCTTAATATAATTTTAATTAAAATATTGAAGTTGATAAGATTATCATGGTCAAATACGTAAAATAATTTGAGGAAAGAGTTATTAAATTGATAAGAAATAAACTAGAGTTTAAGTGAAATCGATTTCTTAGAAAACTACTGCATTTAAAATAAGGTTAAATAATTTTAATTAATTTTCCCTCTAAATTAAATTTGAAATTCAAAATTTATTAGATAAAATGCTTTTTTAATGTCATGAAATAATATTTTTGAAAACGAGGAAAATTATTTTTTAAATTAAAATTTTATTTTACTAAACTTAATTTGAGATATTTGTGAATAGATTCAGAAATAACCAGGAATGGCCACAAAAAATAATACACTCTCTAGAAAAGTCGGATAATACCCCCTTCCCAAAAAAGAAGAGGAAAATCAAAGAAAAAGTCGACATAGTGATAGATATTCCTACACAGTTTGTGACACTTCAATCCATATTCATATCAACTATTTAATTGGACTTGAGTTTTGGGTTAACACTAATTTAAGCTCGGTCTTAATGGCTTGAGCTATTGACAATAATATTTTAAAGTTTTAGGAAAGCCTTAAGTTTAGGGCTCGAGCACTCGAGAACACTAGCACAGATGTAAACTAATTTTAAGAATTAATTATTATAAGAAAGAGTTGATATGCAGGATTACCTATTTAGTCGTTTATTCTATCACTACTCACCTTGAGAGCAAAGCTTCACTCCCGAGACTCAAAACACTCATTACAAGTTTTATTTACGAAACCGGTCTCCCTGCATTGCAGTGCAGATGTTGGTATATCACAACAATTGGCGCAGACGTTAGTTGATTCAACTGTTGGTCGCTCTCAACCGTTGGTTAATCACTCGATGGTCTCAACCGTTGGACTCAGTCGTTAGGCGTTCTCAACAGTTAGACTCTCTCAAACGTTGGACTCTCTCAAACGTTGGACTCTCTCAAACGTTGGATTCTCTCAAACGTTGGACTCTTTCAACCGTTGGTTCGTTCAGCCGTTGGTTCATTCAGCCGTTGGTGCTCAGTCGTTAGTCTCAACCGTTGGCTCAGACGTTGTTCAATCTCAAAGGTTGATTCATCAGTCGTTGAACCGTTCATCAAACATTCGTTGAACTGGTGCAAGTGCGAGGAAACCCTCAGCGCGTAACCTGTGTTCGTAGCTTAATGGCAGGAAGTTTACACGAACAAAAAATGAGTCGAAGATTGGCCCACGACTGGAAGCAAGCGGTAATGCTTTCCAAACTTTGCTGATATGACGGTTTGCTACCAACAATGACGACTGATGTTCGGCTTCCGTTACAATACCACCGTTACAAATGACTATCGGCTGAAGGCATTAACTTTAACGGTTGTTCACTAGAGTCGATTCATTGGACTCTTTAAGGAAGAGAAGCGTCGGAAATGACAAAGACAACAAAAGGAATATCTACGGACACCTTTTGGGTAAATGAGAATTATAGTTGCTCAACCCTTAAATAAGAAGGGGCAAAAGCCTCTTAGAGATTATAAGTATTGGCTAGATCCGGTTAAGGTTAGTGATGACCTTATCAAACAGAAGTGAAGAGTGTGTGAACTGTGTAGCGATCACTGTAGTGACAGTGGATCGCTCAGCAGACACACAACCCATATGTTTCCCACAATATGCTTTATGATGTATATTATAGAAATAACATTATCCATAAACTTATAATATCTTCGAAACAAAATTATTGAAAATATAAGAAAAACTAAGAAACAAATATAAATGATTATAAAACAGTTGTTTACTTCATAATAGGTTAAATCCCATCCGCGGTATATTATATTATTTATTGAATTAATGGGAATAGTTGTGGGTATGAGTTGACTCAAAAATTGTAGGACTAAAGTTGGCATGTTTTCGATGGACCCAAAGATTCTGCCCGTAATTATATATATAAACAAGGTTTGAGGGCAAAGCTATAATCACTACATTTATGATAATTTTTAATAAGATTTTCAGATTTGTTTTAAAATATTCTAAATTTATTTCTCAAATTATGAGTGGATAAATATATGATTTTATTAATATATAGGGGATTATGAAACGGATTAATCAGTGTACGTGTGAATCAGTATACGCGCGTATTAGTATACGCGCGTATTAGTGTACGCGCATATTAGTGTACGCGCGGATTAGTGTAAGCGTGGGCTAGTGTAAAAAAATTTTGGTGTTCGGATAAATTAGTATACCATTTTATTTCCATTACTAACAAAATATCTCCCTGTCCCCTTCATTAATGTCCAAAGGAATTATATATTCATTATAATTTTTAAAATAGATCTTTATAAAGAACCCAACTAATTTCTAATTGAAGAGTTAGAATATCATCGTTTCTTGCAAAAGACTTCCATGTTCCCTTTGTTAATATCCAAAGAAAATATCTTTATATAGAAATGAACCTCCACATATTTTCATATAATATCTGAAGAAGAGGTCTTTAGAGAGACAGAGATCTATCTGTCTCTTCCTTTACAAACAATGATAGTATATATTTCTCTGTTTACAAAAGATCACACGATAATATATGAAATATAAATTTCCAGAGAGCCATGTACATCCCTGCTCCCTCCGCTACTAACAAAAAGTGTAAGAATATCTCCATTAATAAATAAAGACATTCCTGTCCCCTCCGTTTATATATGAAGACTAGGAATCTATAGAGGCAGGGACCTCCCTGCCTTCTCTTTACTTGCAAAAGACCACGGGCTGATATCTGAATAGGTATCTTGAGAAAAATGAAACTCTCTGCTCCCTCCTTTAATATCTGAAGAATAGAACTCTAAAGAGACACGGATTTATCTGTCCCTTCCATTACTAACAAAGAGAATAGATAATTCTCAGTTACAAACAAAAGAACCCCCATTAATATCTGAAGCATAAGCATCTAGAGAGTCACAAACCTCCCTGTTCCTCCATTACTATCATAAGTTTATATGTTACCAATTAATATTCAAAGAAGTATTTTCCTTTACTAACAAAAGACCTCCCTCTCCTCTTTATTACTATGAAAAGCCTAGATATATCTCCATTACTAATAAAAGACCTCCGTGCCCCCTCCGTTAATATCTGAAGAATAGGTCTCTAGAGAGACATGAATCTCCCTGTCCTCTCCGATAATACCCAAAGAATCTCTAGCATAGTAGTAGAATCCCGTTAATCTCTGCAGAGGCCTCCGTTACACACCTAAAGCGTGGGGGGTGGGTGGGTTGGTTGGTTGGTGTAAAACGAAACTATATACTACACCTTATTACATAAATGTAGTGAAAAATGACAACAAAACAACTATTGTAACGTAAATAATGTCCGATTGTAACACAGATATGAAAAGACCAAATGATATGCCACCGATTCCTTGGGAAAGAATAAGTGCAATCAGTAGAAGAAAAGAGTACAAAATATTATAAATTGTGTGAAGACATGAAGCAGAAGAAAATTAGTGAATTTTATTCCGGCAACAAAACTGCGCTCTAATATACCATCAGTTTTCTCTGAAAGGAATAAATTTGACCCTATTCCACATGTGTCATAAAATAGGTACATGCTTAGTATTCCTGGTAGTATAAAACTTCTCAATGATTCTGCTCGAAGTCCATATATGGGTACTTGAAATACCAAGGGTATTTTATAATTATCAGGATTCATATCTGATCCTTTGACCAAGTTTTCAGTAAATATAAGAAATGCTTCGTAGAGATGGCGTTCGATCTGAAGATAAATCAATTGATTGGACCAATCGATGCGAACCCATATCTGACTTTTTTCGAGAATCTCGTCATCGAAGTCACTTCCGAAGACAACTTTTTGTCGAAACGCTTTTGAAAATCTTTCTTCGATTCCAATGACAGCATAGCTCTGACCTCTTTTAACAGAATTAAGGGCCGATTCGTATGAAATGAAATGAATTATATTAAATGTTTTGTTATTAATAGAGTTTATAAAAAGTTGTCCCAAATTATGGCTTCCGTTTGTTGTTAACTTTCAGTTAAAAACAACGATATTTTAATTATGCGGTGTTTCGCCGACACAGTAGAGGTTAAGTATAAGTTGTATTGATGGAAATATAAGAAAACAAATGAGCTGGTACCAAATTCTACTTAAGTTTTTGAAATTCTTTCTAAGAATTACTGAACATTTGTTTAACCGATTCGACGACTTTTGATGAATTTTATCTTTTATAACATATTTGTCTGTTTTATCCATTACTTTGTTAGAAATGAAACTAATTTTTGGATTTATTCTGTCCTTTTTGTGGATATCTTTTTTATGATTTTCTTTGTTATCATTTTCTTCAGATTCGCATATATTGAAAAAAAAACTTATTCTAAACTACTGGTATTCCTCGAGAGGTATTCCTCGAGTAAAAGATTTGGGTTTTTCAGCATTTATTTCACCATTTCTAAGGAACGCCACCATATCTGCATTTCGCGCCTCTTCTATGTAATGAGTGGTCAGAATAATAGTGATACTATTCGAGCAAAGAGTTCTTAAATGAGATAAAATGTCTTTCCTTAGAGTGGGATCTGTGCCTACCGTCTCATCCAATATAAGTAGTAATAGGCTATGGATTAGAGCTCGACTGACCAGATGTCAAGAAACTCCCTTGGGGGAGGTACGGAGTGACCACCAGTGATGGCCACGGACCACTTTACAGGGGGGGGTATAGCCTTTTTTGGTGACTTTTCTCGAGACAGGGGGGGGTATAGGGGGGGGTATTTTTAAAATGGCTCTA
>JAQIXI010002577.1:0-10009 GCA_034700165.1 Galumnidae sp. Gr-Ori-00277
GAATTATAGTTTATTTTATTAACAAATTTACAAATAAAGACATTTGAAACTTATCTATAATTGTATGCAATCACTGATAGCTTAAGTTTCTATGGATTTCATAGATTTGTTATCTTTTATTTTGTTTAATATTTGATAACTCATATCAATTACATTTAAATCTTGAAACATATACAATCACCAAGGGTGAATCACTTATAAAGATTGCATCAATGAAGAACATCAAATTAATTATTCTAAGTGAATTTATTTATAATATTAGAGAAAACATCGCTAATATTCTATGCAACTAGGGTGACCATCCCTCCAACATTTCAGTGGACAGTCCACTATTTCGACTGTCTGTCCGCTGAAAATTATCATTTCATAAGTGGAAAATAATAGTGTTTCCATTAAAGAGTGATGTTTCCATTATATGTGAGTGCAATAATATTCAGAAATAATAGAGAGAGCGCTCCGATTATCTGTTATTATATAAATATTATTATTAATTATAATTAAAGACTCACTTCATAACATCGGAAGTAATCAATAGTGAATAACTCCCAACAGGTAAAGCCCACTCTTTTCTTTGCTATTCTTTCAATAATAGTTTGTATCTAGGTGGAAAATATTATTAAAATTATAATATTGTAAGGCTAGAAAACCATTTTAAGCCTAAGCTTTTCTGAAACTATAAATATAATGCATGCCTCTGTATAGATATGACATCACGAGGAGACGTCACTGAAGAAGTCTCTCTCTTGAAGCACTCCTAATAAGGCCATAGCCCTGACTGTCAATAATGCCTACTGTTCAACGAGTGATTCTAATGTAAGAGTGGCTTCAGTCTTACTCTAGTCTTAGAACTGTTCGGATTGTTCTCTTAAATAAAATTATACTCTAAACTCTTGTGTTTGGTCTCAATCTTGTAAGCCTCGGAAAGCCTACAACAGCGGCCGATTCACTGAAGGACCGCTGCCGACTCCTCTTAGCTCACAGTTTGGGCGGGAGTTGAGACGGCAGTGGTGCGGGAACCCTTCATTTTGGTGTCAGAAAAGTGGGGTGATTGAAGATTCACCCAGGATATGAACAGCAGCCTTCATTCAAAAATTCACGGTATTAAAATACACAACTTGGTCACCATATCGATGAACTGTAAACAGGAGCTTTCGGGTATTACTGTTTTACAATTACAGCGGTGAACAAAGGCCTTCGGGTCTTACTGTTTCACAATTACAGCGGTGAACAAAGGCCTTCGGGTCTTACTGTTTCACAATTACAGCGGTGAACAGAGGCTTTCGAGGTCTCAGTGTTTACAATTTTAGCTGTTAACAGAGGCTTTCGTGGTCTCACTAATTCGAAATTTCAGCAAAGATTTTAGCGGTCTTACTGTTTCACAAGACCAGTGGTTACCAGAACAATTAGTCATAAACCGACGGTCTTTACTCTCAATTTGGAGAGCAGACTAAAGGTTTAGAGGATCCAGGGAAAAAATTATCTATTAAAATTCAAGAAAAATCAGATAAGTAGAACAAGTTTTTTGCGGGCGTTTATTTCTAATTATCTTAAAATAAAATCAAACAAGCTGTTTAACAAAAATATAATTGTTTTCTGCCCTAATTCAAAATGTAAGTGTGTCAAACGTAATCACTAAATCACAAAGAAATACTACATATAAATTAACAAAATAATTATAGGAAATAAATGTTTATTTAGTAATATTATGAAAGAGACTTTTAGAAATATCTTTTTGAAATCCTACAAATTTACCAATTATAACAATACTTTGGAGAGTTTTAATCAGAGATGGCAAAATTGTATTAATTGAGTATTATTTGCCATCTGTGATGATGAAATCCTCAAAATACGTATGGTTAAAAAGTTTAGACGTTTTTGGTTTAATTCTAATTAATACTAAACTTTTGAAATAATTAAAAATGAGTACATCTAAAATACAATAAACGTAAAACCTTTAACTCAATAAAATGTCATTTCGACGTAAATTTAACATTAATGTATAGTTCTCAAAAGGTTCTATGTAACCTTAAAAATATAAAAGCTTTTACACAGAGTTACTTTAATTATTTTATAAAAATCAAATATTTTTTTTAATTAATAACTTCAAATTCTATCAAAATTATATACAATATAAATAAAAGTATCAGAGTTCTGATATTGTTTGAGGATCTGGTCTTGTCAAAGAATTAACGGCCCAAACATATTAAAGCTGACCAACATTAATAAGTAAATACTTTGTATTTAAGTTAGAAAAAAAGGCAAGCTAATTCACATGATAACTTTCTGTTCAAAGATTTATTCTACAAAATTATTAAAAATTTCTTTGACTCAAAAATAGAATAAAAACATTATTTCCTATTTTTCTGCAGAGTTAACTAAAAGATGAAAAGTTGTTTAAATCCGTAATGATTAAAAGGGAAAAGATAAGGAAAATTTTCGTTACTGATAACTATTGTATAAGAAAGTTAAAAATATAAGCAGTCTTTGCCAGAAAGAGAAACTATTTCAATGTGAAAAGTGCCAAAAAGCAATGCTAAAAATAAACTTTGTTCTGTATATGAGTTCTCTGTCAATAAAAATATTTTTAGAATAAGAATGCGGTCGCGCAAGGGTAGAACAATTTTATTAAAGCAGAGCTAAAACAGTTTTTTTCTTGAAATATAAATAAAAACAGTTTTGAGTTGTCGATTGCCCTATAAACTACAATTACTTAATTAAATAAGTTTTAAGTTTAAAAAGAATGAGTGATAACAGTGAAGAGAGTGACTTAGAGGCGGATAATAATCAATCTTCATCTGATGAGTTTGAAAGTGATCCGGACATCTTAGTCGGAGAGGATTCCGTAATTCGAGAGTTAGAAGAGCTAAGGCAAACAATCGGTCAAGTGACTACAAATGAACCAAAACCCACCATGTCGTTTATTAGTAGATTACCGTATCATTTAAGTGATTATTTGATCTGTAATTCAACAAGCGTAGGGGTAAGTCAAATTGAAATTATAAACTATAAGAAAAGGAGTAATTCATTGAGTTCCGGTGTATTGACCCTACAACTAATGGTTTTGACATCACTGTGTTCTATGAAATATTCAGTGACTTATGGCAATTATCAAATCCAAAATGCTCTGCCCCTAGTTTTAACGTATTTAGATGGTTTTTCCGAAAAATATCATTTGATTTCTTGTGAATTAATTGAAATTTGGTATAAAAAATATTCGATAATAATTGATCCAGACCTGAAGGAAATTTTAGTCCTCAGAATTCAAAGGCTTATGCGGTTTGGAACTGATAGAGTCAAAGATCGACTCTTGAATCTGATGTAGTCATATTTTGTTTCTTATAAGTGCTCCTATTCGTATGTCGCTCTTTTGCCGACACTTTATAGTTATCTGGTCTCCGGTAGCACTTCAACCAAAAGAACAGTTTTAAAAATATTAAATAAATACTCTTCCAATGATACTATAAGAAGTCTATATAAAAGACTTGGATTCGTATTTTATTTAAACCAAATAATTAAAGAAACGGACAAAATCTTAGTCAAAGAATCGGTATTATTTCTCATAAATTTTGCGCAAAACTTTTCAGGTGCCGCACATATTGCCAATTTATTATACTACGAGTATATCAAATCGTTGCTTAGTAACAATAGTACTAAAATTCGTAAACAAACAATTAATCTTCACAAATTACTAACTAAATGGAATGAAAAGTTTTTGCAATATTTGTTGGATAATGGAGTAGTGAGACTTATTATTATGGAGGCAGACAGACAAATTACTAAGACTTTAGTCCCTGCTTTTGAAGCCATTGAAGTGTTTGTATTCGGAGCAAATGAGTCTCAATTGAGGCAAATTTTCGCTTATCCGATAGTTAGCTTAATTAAAGTTAACCTTACTTCTCGTTTTGATCAAAGCAGAGAAATTAATTTAAACATAGCACAAGAAATATTTAGGAAATTAACGGAAAATTCAAAGGAAGTAATACACCAGATCGAATTTACCAGAGACTTAATGAACAAACTTGTCTATTCTCCTGAGAGAGAAATCGAATACAGGAATCTTTTTTGGGAAATGGGGTTGCCAGTAGAAATTGGAGATATTATTATGTCAAAACTTATTAGCTCTCAAAATCTAGAACATTTATTAAATTTACGATTAGTATCACAAAGTGCGAAAATAACTGTTGACAATTATTTACTCAAATATAAAGTAATTGCATTAAGAAACGCTTTATTTCATGGGCCAAAAGTTAAGTCAAAAGCTTTGATTAACGTTTATGAAAGGGTTAAACGGGCAAACTGTTTAAAAATTTTGGACTCACATATAACTAAGGACATATTAGATATAATAAAGGACTACAGCAGAGAGGAATTAGGAGTGTTAATTTTAAATGCATGTACTGGTCTGATATACCGAGACTATGCCTCCATCGGATTGGTGTTTAAAAACCTCTTGTATTTAAATATTTCGGGTACCAAAATAAATGAGTTAAGTTTAAGTTTAATGATAGGATATTTGGAGTACTTGGAAGTATTCAAAGGAAATTTTATCGGAAATAATTTTACCGGAGAATGTTTTAGAAACGTCAGTTCAAATATCAAGAGAATAACCATTGATCTATCTGGAATAAATGGAAATATTTTCATTAAAAGTTTAAGTGAAGGCGACACACCGATTCTCAACTATCTCTGTCTGAGAATTGGGAAATTTAACTTAATTGATTGGGATTCAATCAATTGGCTATTAATCGCCAAATGTTTGACAAAATTTAAAATAGTTATATTGAACTCGCTAGAGGGCAAACTTAACCAAATTAACAAGTTTGAAACGGATAAGTTATTGTATTTAAGTATTGCAGAATTAGATGATAAAATAGAATATGAAACAATGATAACAAACAAAGATATAATCGATCTAATGAAAACTCAAAACAACTTGAAAGCCTTTTCCATTAAATCATCCATATATTCCATTACTCCATATATTGTAGCTAATTCATCAACAAATATGGAATACACCAAATATGCGACATAGAATAAGGCATATTCTTGACTGGGAGTCGTCGAAAAACAATAAAGGGTACAATCCATCCAATCAGAAACCAACTCTTTATCGATATCACCAAAATTGTCCATGATGAACATCTTAATTTCATCTGATTTATCGTGTTTTCTCATTGGCCTTATTTCAATTATAGCAAGATCAACTTTTATTAGTTTCTTCTTTAATTCTTCGACATTCTCTTCCATTTCTATTAAAAGTCTAACAAAAAAAATTTGAAAATTTTTATATTATTTTAATTTTTTATTTGTTATGTATTTTATCAATTCATAAAAATTATTTTTCACTACATTTATGTAATAAAGTGTAGTATATATATTCGTTTTACACCAACCAACCCGTTTTATGACGTAGCACTTTTGTTTTAATATACAGTAGAACCTCCCAGTTGTTTAGGGGGCAAATGCACAAAAATCTGTAAACTACTCATAAGATAAATAACAGGGAAAATTATACTAAAAAAATTTTAATCGAAAATAAAATTATTTTATAGTTATTAAAGAAGTTAATTATAATAATTAGTAATTAAAGTCTGTTTTGAGTGATAATAATGACATATAAAGAGTTTTCCATTGATTTGATCCAAAGTATTCCTGACATTGTCTTGGCATTCATTTTTGATATAAAATATGAATTTATTGTTGAATAATTCAATGCATTTTTCATTGAATTTTCCATAAAATATTTTTAAAATTATTTTTCGATGAAATAAAATTTATTTTACAGTTTTCGCATAAAATGTAAAAATTGATAAACAGAAGAGAATAAAATGTTGAGTAAATGTAATCAAAATATATACAACTCAGAGGTTTAAACAACAGAGGAATAAACTACTCGGGAAAGCTTTAACATTAAAGGGTATAGCGGGTTCGCCAAACTTTGATTCAGTATAAAGGGGTTATCAACAGTACGGAGAGTAAAAACTCGAGAACTCTATTGTATAATGATAAACAATAGGTTATCTTAAAATTGAGACTAATATGACCCGCCTCCGTTATTTGATTCGCCCCCCCCAGAGCGTGGTATACATTCCATATTATAACAAGGTTTGAGGGCAAAGCCTATAGTCACTACATTTACGGCTTTATCTAGAGTAAAAATTATGTATGTAATATAAAAAGAATGGTCTCTAGAAAGCCACAAACCTCCCTGTCCCTCCATTACTAGCATAAAGCTATATTTTACCCGTTAACATTCAAAGAAATATTTTCCCGGTGCTAGCAAAAGGCCTACGTTAATACCCAAAAACTATAAATTTACTCGTTAATCTCCGCAAAGAAGTATTGTTGTCCGTTGCAAGCAAAAAGCGGGGTGTGTGTGTGTGTAGAAAACACATATACTACATATCACTTCGTAAATGTAGTGAAAAATCTGGACCAAATAAAACAAGGTTTTTGAA
Source organism: Galumnidae sp. Gr-Ori-00277 (assembly GCA_034700165.1). NCBI lineage: Eukaryota > Metazoa > Arthropoda > Arachnida > Sarcoptiformes > Galumnidae > Galumnidae sp. Gr-Ori-00277. Next base: position 6,459 of record JAQIXI010002577.1, read on the forward strand.
TTAATATTACCATATTTCTATTATTTCTTGACCTATTTTGACGATCTTGGTGACAATGGTGGCAATCTACGCTGGGTAATTTATCCTAGGATTGAGCAAGGTTTTAGAATATATCACAATAGAAATGTGGTGTTGGTGTAGAAATGTTGTAGACTTCAGATGTATTGTTACCAATAATTACAGAATTAATTAATACATCTATTGTTCAGCAATCAGTTCCAGATCTTTGGAAAACTGCATCAGTGAACTAATCCCGAGGGCTACCCCAAGTTCCCTTACCTTACAATATTGTGCACCGACTTTATGGCTGACCCGGTACTTGTTGCTATACTTGATGCCGGTCTAAAAATAAGGTGACCGGGATTCGACAAAATTTTTCCGTCACTTTCCTCCGATAGCTGGAGGATAGTAGGCGGCACCGGCAAAACACCAGACACTGATGACTTAATATATTATTCTGTTTTGAATAAAATTTAGTATCTAATATATGAAATAAGTTACTTTATCGTTGGAAGCAAATTTTGCGTTTAGATTAGATGTTGAACTCAAACTATTCAATTGAGTGGCGGGAGTTCAAGTCTCGCTAAGCTCAAAATTGCTTTTTAAATAAATTTTACACAAATAATTCATCAAATAATTTTATTTTTTAATAATATTTTGAAAATAAATTTTCTCCTTTTTTCTTATTAGTTTTACGAAATCCTGAGAGAACTTTGCCTTCTTGACTGAAACTTATATTTGGATTTTGGTGATTGTATTGAATGCCATCAGTTACATCCATTCCAGTTTCTTTAGCCCAATTTCCAGGCTTTTCTCCAATATAGAGTAAAGTCCAATCTTCTTCTTCCTTTTTTTCCTTAAACAATTTTTGAATATCAGTTTTACTTGTTTTTTTGGAATAATTTTCTTCTCCATCTGTGTTTATGAGAATCACAACACGATCTTCATCTGTTTTAGCCAATGTTGCGTAAAATATGTCACATCCTACTGCATCGAAGAGTGCTGTATGTCCATTTGGCTTATACCATTCATCAGTTAGTGATTCCAATTTATTAATATCAACACTACCGATAACTTCATTAATACTATCACTAAATTTAATTAGGATTACTCTTGCTTTATCGTTCTTTATCAACTTTTGTTCGTTAATAAACGAATTGAATCCACTTGTAGACATACAATGCTTGTAAACTATTCTTGCTAAATCTAAAACATTTTATATCCTGTAATAATATGCAAATTCCAATCAATTGAGTAATTCTCAACTATTATTTGAGTATTGCATTATTGTCGTTAAGCTCAGTCTTTTCCTATCCTTTCTATGTGTGCACACAATTCTCTAAAATGTAATTCTTTGTGTCATCAATAAAATTCATTTTCATTGTCCACAAATGGCGTCCGCAATGGCACGAACCTGCAACTGTCCGAAGTCAGAGTCATCATCAAGTAAATCATAAAAATGTTATTCTTCACTTGAAGTCTTCAAAACTAAATCGTTTTTTCATTCATGAGTTTTCTGGAATTCATTTTTTGTGAAGAGGGAGAGAATGAAATTAAAGGATAAGAAGTGGTCAAACTGTGTTGTTTCTAATATCACTCATCGAACTAATAGTCGAAAGTCGTCAGAGCCAACGACTGGAGTCCAGAGCCGACTCCATTGATTCCTAAGTAACTCTATTAATATGTGACTAATTTGTTTCAATATTTTTAATTTTTTAGTTATATTTTGAGTGATTTTTTGTTAATTGGAAAAATTTAATATGATAATAATGATAACCAAGATATTACTGATTTTATTTGAATAATGAATAAATAATAATAATAATTGTGGTCAAATAGAGAAATAAATAAATATGAATAAATGAGGAAATAATTAAATTTGAGGTAAAATAAACATTAATAATAATTTTGTGATATTCAAAGTAATAATCAGATATCTTGTGTCTGATGACTTCAATCATATTTTTTAATTGGTTGTATTTTAAGCACAGAATATTTTAAAAGAAATTGTTTGTATGAGAAGAATTTTAAAAAACTTAGACTATTTTAAATGATTCTTATATCCATATAATACATTTATATTTTTTTTGTTTTCTTTTACGATTTAAATTACCTGTAATAATCAAATTAACGTTGAATATCCCATACAAAAATTTTTCAAGAAAAGGGATGATTGTAGACATACAATGTTTGTAAAATATTCTTGCTAAACCTAAAACATTTTATATCCTGTAATAATATGCAAATTCCAATCAATTGAGTAATTCTCAACTATTATATGAGTATTGCATTATTGTCGTTAAGCTCAGTCTTTTCCTATCCTTTCTATGTGTGCACACAATTCTCTAAAATGTAATTCTTTGTGTCATCAATAAAATTCATTTTCATTGTCCACACACTTATTACCATGGATTTCTTTTTATCCATACTTTGACTTTCATCAAGAACAATAACTATCAAAGTTTGAGTCATTTTGGAAATTTTGCTTTATTATGAAAAATTGTGAATAGTTTTTATACAAATAATGAGACATGCGCTATGATAAAAATTACGTGAACTTAGAGTGTGCCTCAATGATTAATATTGTAAATGAAGGTCACAAACTAAGCTCATGATTTTTAATCATAAAATGATATAATGAAAAATATGATGCAACAGTTTAAAAACAGATGAAATATGAATTACATAATTAAATAAGCATTTGTTTCCTCCCCTGAATTCGGAAGTTCATCCAAAATTCTTTTGAGGTCCAAAGGCGTTTCCAATTTATACCCGTATTCGATGAACATTTCTTTAATGAATTCACGATTTGGCTTTAATTTTGCAACCAAAGCTGATCTTAGCTCACGCAATTCTTTTGTTATACGCTCAAAGGCATCATTAAAATCTTCTGATAGTGTATCACAAATTCGATTGCGTATGTGTTCATTCTTATAAAGTTTAGTTAAAGATGGTTTATCATCCATTGTTAAATGTTTCATGAGATCTTTTTGAAACTGTAATATGTTAATCTCGTCCAACCGTTTCCGTTGGTTGGACATTAAGATCTTCTAAATCTTTTTCTTCGATTATTTGAAAAGAATATACTTCCGTTTTTCGGTTAACTATTTTGCGTATATTTTCCAAAATTTCGTCACATAGTTTTTGCATAATATCAATTAGTTTATTATACTCTCCTTTAGCGATTACATAGGAAACCACATCATTCATTCCATTTTCCATTATTAATAATAAACATAAAGATACAACTTTAAATACTGAAATAAAATTTTTCTTACTCCTATTTCAAATGTAGGTCAAGGTCATTTATTTCATTTGAAAAAAACAAAAATTGCTGCAATTTTATAATCGCAGCGCAATTAAAAATGTAAATTGAACCGGTTTCTTAATAAAGATTTCATCACGTTTTAATATATTTCAAAATAAAAATTAGGTCAAGGTCATTTTAAAGAGTTTTTTTTAATTTTCGTTTTTATTACGTTTTTCCTTTTCTTCTAAAACTTCACATAAGTTTGCAATAAATTTTGCTTTGGATTTTACACACAAAGGAA
>JAQIXI010002578.1:0-10008 GCA_034700165.1 Galumnidae sp. Gr-Ori-00277
TTGTCAAAAGAAGTGTCCACTGATATAACGCCCGAAGATTTCCATAAATGCAAAAAATTTAGTCGTATAAAAGGAGATGTCTTTGAGATTTTGGCCCGTTCTTTAGCCCCATCCATATTTGGACACGACTATATCAAAAAGGCTTTGCTTTGTATGCTTTTAGGAGGACTTGAAAAGATTCTTCCGAACGGAACTCGACTCAGAGGGTATGAAAAACAATTAGTTGGCTTACAATTAAGGCTTATATTTCAGAGATATTAATGTTCTACTGATTGGCGACCCCTCCGTCTCAAAGTCTCAGCTTTTGAGATATGTTTTAAACTGCGCGCCCAGAGCTGTGGCCACAACAGGACGCGGTTCTTCAGGCGTTGGTCTGACGGCTGCCGTCACTACCGATGCGGAAACTCATGACCGCCGTCTCGAAGCAGGAGCTATGGTTTTAGCCGATCGCGGAGTTGTTTGTATCGACGAATTCGACAAAATGTCAGATATCGATAGGACTGCCATTCATGAGGTTATGGAACAGGGAAGAGTCACTATTACCAAAGCCGGTATCCACGCAAAACTTAATGCCCGCTGTTCTGTGTTGGCGGCCGCCAATCCTGTCTATGGAAGAGTATGTCATTTATTGCTTAAATGTTATTATTAATAGAATTCGATTCTTTCAATAAAAAGTACGACCAATACAAGACTCCGATGGAAAATATTGGACTTCAAGACTCACTTCTCTCACGATTTGATTTGTTGTTCATAATGTTAGACAAAAATGATACCCAAACCGATACATTAATTAGTGATCACGTGGTTCGCATACACCGCTATCGAGCGGCGGGCGAACAGGACGGCGAACGTAAGCCCTCAGTCGTTATCTTTAGCACTAATTTTTGTTTATCTTAAAAGCGTTGCCAATCATTAGTAACGCCGAGTTTCTATCGACCCGAGACGTGGAATCGTTAGAGAGAGAAGAGGGCGAAACTCCTATTTATGAGAAATACGACGCTTTACTTCATGGAAGTCGCACTAAATCGTAAGCTTTTATAATATTTGAATTGTTTTAAAATATATTGTCTTTCAGTGAGAAAATAGTTAGCATTCAATTTATGAAGAAATATATTCATATCGCAAAAGCCATTAAACCAAAGCTAACGAAAGAGGCCTGTGATCTCATCTGTGAAGAATACGCTAAACTCAGGTCTTTTGATAACGACCAGAGTGATATGGCCAGGGTGAGTTCCATTCCTTCTTTCTTTCGAATGAAAATTTCTAAAATTTCTGTTGGATAGACCCAACCCGTGACGGCCCGTACACTCGAAACTATGATACGTTTGGCAACAGCTCACGCCAGGGCTCGTCTCTCCAAAAATGTTGAGGGACAGGATGCTCACTGTGCCGTCGAATTGATACAATTCGCTATTTTCCATAAAGTGCTGACTCGTCAAAAGAAAAGAAAGAGAGAGGACGAGGAGGCAGACGATGAAGAGGAGGAAGAAGAGGATATGGATGTCGACGAAGAACCGGAAATTAGACCAAAACAGACGCGAAAAGCAAAAAAAGAACGAACCACTGATGATCCCTATGAATTCGATGAGGAAGAGCTCCCAACAGAACCGCCAAAGAAACCACAAAAGACTGCAGAAGAGGTTTCGTTCGTCAAATTGAGTGAAGGGCGTCTCAAAGAGTTTCGGCATTTCCTTTTCAAAGAGTTCCGTAAAACTAATTCCCAATCACTTCCATTACAAACAGTCTATGATTCGGCAGAAAAGGAAACCGAATTGAAATTCACAAAAGAAGAAATCGATTCGGCCCTCAATACTATGCAAAATGAGTTAAACCAAATCTTTGTTTCCAATAATATCATTATTTTAGTTTAAATGCATCGAAATTCTTGTCTACAATAACTTCCAGAGATTTTCCTTTTTTAAACACTTTTCACTTAATTTTCATTACTTTTATATCAATAAAATTTTGAAATAATAACCAAATATTAAACGTTTAGACAAAACACATTTAATGACTGATTTTCATGACTTTCCAGTTATTCAGAGCTACGGATACTTAAAATCATTAAAAACAATTTGAATTAAAATCGAATAATTTATTGATTGCATCACAAAATGTCTGACAATTAGATTAAATGATTCGTAGAATACTTTCAAAAAAATAAAATTCTATTAATTATAGACAATAAATAAAATGTTTGAGCATTAGATATATATAAGATTAAAATTACGAAAAGAATAAGTCATTAGAAAATTAAAGTATAAGTAAAAGTCGCAAAAGAGTCGATTATTAAAAGCGTTTTTTGTTTGCATTCAAAATCTGTATTAAAAGTTAAGCACTTTCTAAGGCTTCAGTTTTGAAGCCCTTTCCCGTCCACACAGTTTTCAATTGTTCGGGAATCGGGTGTTCGACCTAAACGTATATTAAATCACTTAAGAACTAAACGACAAAAACAATAACTTACGTAATCACCAGTTCTCGGGTCAGGAACTGATATATTAAGACCCGAACTCTTGGAGGTCACGATCTCACACGAGAGGGACTCTTTTGCCAAATAAAGTTCAATGTTATCCACTTTATCAATGGTTATGGTGGGCACCACTCCCATCGCCTAAACCACAAACATTTAGAGAAGTTAAGAGGGAATTGAGGACAAACCTGTGCCTGAATTTTCTGACTGTTTATGAACTCAACCACTGAAACAATATTCTCGAAAACAATCGAAAACTTCTTCGAGAGATCGACAGTAATAGAATTGATTTTTCCTTTGACTGTTAGGACACAATCCTCACATTTGTAGACATTCACCGATTGATTCATTTCTGCGCCCGAAATGACTAAATTCTTTTGTCCGATTTGGTTCTCAACCATCCATTTCTTTCCCTCCAAAGCGAGTTTAGGCGGAAGTCTTGTCTGAACTGTAGGCATATGAGTCGTAGGTTTTGGCCCAATAGAAGGTTTGTCGGGAACGACACCTGACGCTCGAAGTGTTGGGTTTTTGTGTGTTTGCTGTTCAGCGCTAATCTTTTTCAATCCTCTGGTTATGTCAGCGCCGCGATTGATGTCAGCGAACAGAGCACTCCTGTCATCGGCTTTTGCATCGGCAAAAAGACTGGCCGGAGGGGGTGGCGGTGGTGGTAAGGGTCCACCTCCACTGACAGCTCCGTTCGTCTTAACTTGAGACACATCTCCACCCCTTGGATTCCATGTAAGACCAGTCGTGTGATTCTGTTTGATATATGCCTGAAGACCAGTCAAAAAGGAGAGCCAAGCCTTCGCCCATTCGATGTGTGTCTTATCCTTCTCTTTATAATTGACTAATACTTTGTTTGTATAGAATTGTGAGGCGTCGGCCATCTCTTTGACATAAGGCCCGGGAGTGGGAGATATTGCGACCCAACCCAATGCTGGGATCGATTCAGAAATGGCTGACAAATGGATGAAATATTCGTTAGTTCTGTTCTTTTCCCGAAAATCTATGATTTGTTGGATGTGATCAGAAGTGGGTTTCAAAAGAGAAGTTATGGTCGCGTCGTTTGGTTTACGTGACTTCGAGGCCACAATTAAGAACTCTCTTTGAGAGGAAACGGCTTTCGATACCATATCGGTGTGGGTTTTGACGGCTCCACCGATTTTGGCGCTCAGACTCACATAATTGGCAAAAGTCTCGTTCAAGAGATCATCGAAAGCCAAAACAGATGGACTCAAGTCTTTAAATAAACCGAAGAATCCATTAATTAAGCCATAAGTGAACGACAAATAAATCAAAATCAGAGGAAATGCAAAACATCGGAAGTGTCGGCGACCACTCCCACCACTCAGACCTCATTTTTTAACTAAATTCGAGATAATTAACAAAAGACCCGAAAAATCAATTCTTTTAAATCATAAAACTTTTAGAAAATATTCGCCCAAAATATAAACCGAAACCAAAATAAGTCTTTTTAAGTAAAAACTAAAGAATAAGAATTATTGCAAAAAACAAATGAAATAAATGAGAGATAAGAAAAAAACAAGAAATGAATTGTCAGACAAAAAGGGGTCAAAAATGAAATAAATGTATACAAACCGGACATTATTGTTGTGTTTTTGTGACTTAAATTAAATTAAATTAAAACTAAAATTGAATTAAAACTAAAAATCTATAGTTTTTGTAAAAGTGTTTTAACAGAGATTTAAAGCCAATGAAAACATTTGGTGTCAAATATGGCGAACGGTTTTGACTTTTTTAGCGAAGGATTGCGTCACTCAATGACTGAATGAACACTTTTTGAGTCAATGTTTGTCTATTAATAGTTATCTAATAATAACGTCTTATTTAATACTCGCAAGAGTTGAGACACTAATTCATTGAGAATTATGTTTTTGTCGTATTTTTGCCACTGATTTATGCGTTAAACTATTTTCAATGTTTATTTTGATTTTGAAATTATATTTATTTTACTGGATATCAATCAATGGACTAATGGATTAACTTTTTATTTAACGATAATATTTGCTTTGAATTAAACGCTCGAAATCCTGTTTTTAACAAAAAATTGTTGTAATTTATTGTACTTTTCGGCCAATATTTCGGTCTTTCTGTCATTGAATTCATTGAAATCCTAAAAATAATAACTTTTTGTTTTTTGCCTCAAAAACTGTTTTAACACTAAATCTGTAAATATTGACGAAAACAGGGATTAATAGTTTGACAAACATTTTGTTTCACTCAAAACACACACAAATGTCAAAATTCAAGAACACTTTATTTAACATTATTTAAGAATTGGGCGAAAATACAGAACACATTTATTATCACAAATCTATGTCTCCTTTACTTCCGAACAATTAATAAAATATTCTAATAATTTATCCGAAAAAACTTTCCTCGATTTAAACCAACAATTTCTTCGGTTTAGAATTACTTAGAGTTACAAAAATATACCAAGAATATAGTCCACACATTTTTTAACGACAAAACTTAAGTTAATAATAGTTTCAATTAATTTAATTCTTAAAAGTTAACTGAAGACAAAATTAAGACAAAATTATTGAGTCTTAACTAAAATTATGGCTAAAATGAAAGAAAATCACGAATTTGTTAACTAATGTCTTAATAGGATTTAATAGTAATTCAATTGGGGTTTCATTGAGAAAACTCTTAATTTTTTGTAAATTATGTTTAAAAGAAAAACACAATTTGCAGTCAATTAATATTTTTGATATCTTAATCCAAATAAAGTGATCCCTCGCTCTCTATATTTCTTTTTCTTTATTGATTTATGGGCTGAACTGAGAGACAGTTTTTTTTAAGTGTTAATTAACTGTTAATATATTCGCGATTCAGAACTAATACTTTAGAAATGTCTCAATAGAGTTATCCATTAACTAATAATTAAGATATAATACTGGTATTCATTGCATCACAACTTAAACATTCAATTTTTTCTATTAAATTAATGAGATTTTAATTATATTTTAAATAATGAAGAAATTCTTACTTTATTTTAAGTTTACTTAAGTTTAAGAATCGGTTCTAAACTCATTTAATTGTGATTTTTGAGTCTCTTTTTGTTTATTTGAAGTCTTGGAAGAAATTCATCGCCATTTTAATAGTGAAAGCAAATCACTTAACGATTTAATAAATAATTTTTATTTATAAATAAATTTTTACTTATTTTTATTGATTTTTAAAATTTAAATAAATTGTGATTTGAATGAAACAAATGGCTATAAAATGAAAGACTTATTTTAAAGGTATTTATTTCAGAATCATTTCTTAAATTCTTTATTAAAAATTATTAAAGACTTTATAATAGACTATAAGTTTATAAAAGAGAGTAATTGTTTTAAACCTATTAAATGAATATTAATTTAATGATTTGACAGTTGAGATAACATTTGTATTTAATGACGAAATCCCGTATTGGAAGGAATCCCACATTCAATCCCAGGAATCGGAATCCCAGGAAAAGTGAGTCTACTCTTACTCTTATTTTTATTTTTATTGACTCTTACTTTAAATGAAATGAATGGAAAACATTAATAAAAATGTGATTATTATTATAATTATTTAAAATTAATTAAACGTTTGTAAAGAATCCGTTTATTAATTATAAAATATTCTTATAATTAGATTTTCAAAGGCTTTCACTACTGTTTTGAGTCAAAATAATTTCAAATTAATATTCTTATATTAAAATGAAGACAACTTTACATAATTATTACGAATAAATGAAATAAATTTCATAAAATGCAAGTTTTGAATTAATAGAGGAATAGACGACTCTTTCAACTTTTGTCTTTTGCTGTCATTTTTGATTTGATTTATGAGCGGAAAATTCGGTCCTCTTTTTTGATATCATCTCAAATCTCTGTTCACATATCAAAGATTCAGAGACTTTTTTTTTGTCTGAAATTAATTTTCTTTTTGTTTGCCAAACAATTAACACAAAAATAAGTGAATTAATGAATAAAATCAGTGAATGAGTTTTGAAACGGAAAGAAAGATATTCGTCGGAAAATTTTGCCAAAAAATCATTATTTAGTAAAACATTTGTTGGGTTTTTGTCAGAGTTGGCACATATTTCCCCATTGAATGCCTAACATTATTGTGGATAACATTAAGAAGTTTTAGGTTTTCTTTGATATCGTCTCCAAAAAAAATCGTATAAATATTCGATGTCTGAAATAAAAGACATTAAAATGGGAGCAATTAATGCATTATCACATTCCATAGGAATGTATGCAAACTTATGTCTCTCTTCTCTAAACTAAACTATGAAACTCTTTCACTCTTCAGTCGCTGTGTTTTCTATTTCTAAATAAACCGAAACTTTTCTTTTGAAAAGAGAGAGAAAACTATTCGCTTCTGAAACGGAGAAAAAGTCTGAAAATCTTCACTAAAAACAAATTGATGTCTAAAACTTTGCAAACATTTTTCATTAGATTTAAAACTAGAGATGAGTTTAAAGAAGAAGAAAATCAAATACAAACAAAATTACAGACTTTGAGTCAAAACCTGATCGAAGGAAATATAAATTATATAAATTCTCGTTTCTATTATTGCGTTAAATAACTGAACACTCAATCAATAGTTTGATTTAAGTCTAATATACTGTTAAAGTCATCAATTAAATACACGATTTATTATTGGTATAAATATCGCTAAAAATTCCTGTTTTCAACAGATTTTCAACAAAAATGAAACTCATTTGAAACCCTTTTATCTCTTTTTGCACTCATCTAATGTTAATGTGATTTAGAAGTAAAAAATGTAATGATTCTAATCTCTAATGGCATTAATGGGAACACATCTCATGTTTAGCGCTAAACTTACAATGAATTCAAATTAACTCAGAATTTAGTTCACGTAAAGCACTGCTCAAAGAATATGAACTCAAAGTAATGTCCTTTAGATTGAGATATGTTTCGGTATCTCAAATGACAACAGAGTTTGTCGTAATTATGAGATCAAACACTCAGATCGACATTCGTTTAGGTTTCCGCGACAATACTCTTGTGTTGGCCATAACTCAGATTTAGATAATTACGAGAACAAGACTCAGCTCATCATTTCAACCAAATTCTTCAATAAATCAAATGAATAAACTTTTGTTCCTTTGTTTTAGTGTTTATTTTTATTTTTGTTTCAATGATTAGAACAGAATTTTAAGGCAATAATTGTAGTCTTCAATAGATTTATTTGAGACTAACGGACACCTCATTTGAAAACGAGGCCAAAACCTATGGTTTGTCTATTCTTTAAGTCTCACATCAATTTTCATTAAATTGTCACAAATTTTGGTGAAAAATCAAGAAATACTTTTTACAATTCAAAGAACTCTTACAAATTAAATTCAAAATAGTTGTAGCCTAGATCATTTTTCAAGACTAGACTTGTTTAGGATTGGGCTTAAATGTGTTATAAGGTATTGGTTGAGGACAACTCTTTAGTATTTCTTCCTTTGGAGTCCATAAATCATTTGTGGAATCTCTGCTGAGACGACATATTTTGTTTGGGAAAAATCGGGACTTAAATTCCATTTCGACTCTCTTTTAAAAGTAATATTTTGTCGCAAAAGTCTCTCATTTTAATAAATTTTAAATTTAACGCAACGAATGGCGAGAGAGAGAGAGAGAGAGAGAGAGAGAGAGAGAGAGAGAGAGAGAGAGAGAGAGAGAGAGAGAGAGAATAATAAGTGAGTGAGGGATAGAAATAGACAGACAGACAGACAGTTAACTCATGGAAGTCCAGTTAAATGAAACGTTTGAAAAGTGGAATACTCGCAATACTCGCAATACTCGCAATACTCGCTCTTATTCAGGAAATTAATTCTTTGGACTCACGATTCTGAGTAACACATCCGGAACTTTAGTTGAAAACTCTGGGAACGAACACAAACTCTAATGTCATTCAACAGTTTTTTATATCACATTTCAATCAAATTATTCTTAACTCTAATTCTTAATATTAATATAATATTTCTCTCATTAAATATTAAAAAACTTTAAAATAATTTAATGAAAGTCTTGTGTCGTTTAAGAATTTAATGTTAATTAGACTCAAATATTTCTTAATCTTAAGTATTGAAAATAATTCTGACTTTTCTTTTATATAACTTAAGCGAAGAACACTTCCGTCGAAATGAAAATATCTCACAAATAAATGAAATGCATTTTTCTTTTGTTCAAAATTATATCATTTTTCTCAAAATGTTTGTAACTTTAATTTCTACTCTTATTTTAATGCATTTTCTTCTAAAAGTTTAGAGTTTCAAAAAGCGTTCATAAAATTGATGTCAAGAAAAGGATTGTGAATAGTCTTTGACTCAAATAGAAATGAATTCGTTTTTATCTCAAAAAAAAAAAACTAAAAACTAATGATAAATGAATTAATGTTTGCTTCCATTTGTTCTCTGATTATATAATGTTGTGTTGAATACAATTATTCTTCAAATGTCTGATAAAATTTAAAATAAGACCATTAAATGTTTGAAACAATTGATAACAATATTAATTAAATTCAATAAATATATGTATATATTTTAGGCATAATTTCTACTCCTTTTCTGAATAATGAATTGAAAAAATTCATAAAATCGATAGCATTTCCTTAAGTGTTGAACACAAATGAGTCAAATGAGTCACCTATTATTCAAATGAAAGAAAATTCTGAATTTTAAGAATAATTTAATGATAAGAATTAGAATTTAAAACAAAAGACTCTTTTGAAATGAAAAGAAATGTGTTTGAGAAGGACTTCCTCCCACTCTCGTGTGGAAAAGGATCAGAATATATCCTGTTTTGAAAAGTATAAGAAAATCAAATCTAATTTTCAAGTAATTGAATCCCAAAATTCTATTGAATAACAAATGTATTCAGTGATGATTTGAAACGACTGTAAATTTAATTAAATTGCGCTTCACTTCAAGAAATGAATGAATGAATTGATAGCAATAAAAAACTGATAACAGTTTTGCCCTAAATTATCAAATGGTAAGCATTGGGGCTGTGGTCTCAGCACAAAACCATCAATAATAATAAGAAATGACTCTTCTTTAAAGATTTGATTCTTAATTCGAGTCGACTTTTGTAAGCGAAAGAGTCCTGTTATCAGAGCAGAAATCATTAGAAGTGACACATAATTAGCTGATATCAGTGCTCACATCAACTCATTAAAAGCCAAAATCATTGTTATTAAACCATTTTCATCAAAAATCGCTAAATTCATCAAAAATTAAGTCTAACTCCGAATCTGAGAATATATTTGAAATCAATCGCTAACTCATCACAAGAGTTAACTCAAACGAAGACTCTGTTCGACATCTAATCTCTAAAGTGTCTTAAGGCTCACCATATCTTTATATCAATTGAGATAAAAGCCAAGAATTGGAGCCAAAACTTAATCATTCAAATGAAATAAAATAAAAAATTTTGTGCGAATGATAATATAGAGACTCATACGAATTACGCGCGCGTCTATGAATTCAATTCTCTATTCGTTACTAACTTTCGAATGTTTTT
>JAQIXI010002579.1:0-10005 GCA_034700165.1 Galumnidae sp. Gr-Ori-00277
TTCACTACATTTATGTAATAAGGTGTAGTATATATTTTCGTTTTACACCCACCCACCCACCAACCCACCCACCCACCAATTTGATACAAAAGTCATTTTAATATGAAGTTCTAGCTAGGGAGATCGTGATACTAAGACTACAAATATAACCTTATATTAAGTCAACCCTTCCTTTTATAACCAATGCTTTAACCATAATTAGTTTTCGAGATTTTGGTCCAAGAATTTAACAAAACCATTTGTTTATTGGTCCCAAATTAACTTTCATTTGGTGATAAGCATTGAAAAGATAACCAAGTATAAAGAAACTGTCTGCTAAAAACATAGAACAATGTATAAATATTAGTTGTGTTTGATTAACTCCAATTATTTTTTCTCCAATTAATAAGTTTCCAATTATTCAAACTTTTGAAGTTATGCGAAGTCATATTAAAACTTGTATTTAAGATCACAATTAAGTGAAGCATAACTTAATTTAATCACAAACTGTGATATCAGACAACTTTAAAATATTTAAAACTGTGAAACAAATATATTTGTTTTCGAGAACCAACTGTTCTCTTCTTCAGCACAAATGCCAATAATATGGCATCAATTCTGATGCATACTTACGAACGGACAGTGAGGGCCAAAACAGATTCAATATCAGCAATAAATTAAAGTTGAATTTACAAGAATTTGTTTATATTTAAAAACTTTTGGTTTTTAAGTATAATTTTTTAATTAAAAAATTGTGTGAAGGGAAATGAAAATATGCAAGCTTTGTTTTTATCAAAATCCTTTTATATAATTAGTTTTTGAATTATTTGTTACAGGCGATTTGAATATTATTTGGTGGGATTTGATTAAATTTACCTAGTAGAAATTTTAATAATGTTTTAATTTTTTAACGAGCTAATTTATATATATTATGATTTAATCATTAAAGTTTGATGCTTGCTTATCTTGGAAATTGAAATTATATTTAATTAATGAATAAAATAAGCTTTTTTTAAAGCAAAGGATAGATTAATGTTAATTTGCCTTTTTAACAAGTATCCTGGATTATTTTCAATATTTTTCAGTTTTTGCTTGCTACATATTTTTTAATAATTTTTTGCTTGAAAAAATGAGTTTTGAGTTTCCAATTACTTAAAAAAGTGTAATTTTATTTTAAAATATTAATAAGATAAAAGTTCAAAATAATTCTTAATTTTTTGTAATATTTTTTGAATCTATTCCGAAACAATTTAATGATTTAATAATAATATTACTAATATTCAATAATTATTTTCAAACATTTTATTAATTTTAAAACTGTATTTTTAATTATAAATACAAATATAATTAAACACTTTAGATGTCTTTAACAGTTGGGAAAAAGTCGTAAAATAATTAATTTATTTTTATTATTTGCTTTATAAAAGGGATTGTGAAAGATCCTGGAACACCTTTCTTCCTAAGACCCAAAATTCCCCCTAGCAAAAATCGGAAAAAGGAACCATTTTTCGAAAAACGCCTTCCGTTTTTTGTCAAGTTAAAATGTCAATAATGTTAATTAAGTCAACAATGTTAAAATGTTTAAATTATTGTTCAAGTATATAATATTAGGTGGATCAAAAAGTTTAGACCCTAAGGAAATGAAAATTCCTCCTAACCTTTTCAATAAATAAATCCTTAAACATAGTGGAAATGGCTTCGCCTTCAAACCTTATTTATTATGTTAAAAGGAGAAATAAATTTAAAAATAAAATAACTGTTATTCTAATTTTTAATTCAGTAATAGCTTTTAAAAATAAAATTTATTATAAAAAGTCCTTCCAATTTTTAAACTCCCAAATAAGCTAGGAAAAAATTTTAGCATAATTTTTAAAAATTATAAAGTTTTTATTGCAGTTTTTAAATAAAATTTTTATTTGTTTGATTTTTATTTAAAATAATTTTATTCATATATTTTTCAATAATATATAAATTTAACTGATTTTGAAAAATAAATTCAAAAGCAAAAAATTAATTTAAATTTTATATAAAGCGAATTATATAATTATATAACCGAAAATAACTTTTGCATAATATCTTATATAACAAAATAATCAAAATAATTAATTTAAATACTTGTTAGAGTTGAAGTCCTTATCTATTGCATTAAATGTTATATAAAATATTAAATTAAAAAAGGAGTAAAATTATTTAGTATAAAAATAAAGCACATTCTTTTTCTCTTAATGATCTTATACTTGAACAATACTATTAATACTTAATGAATTTTTTACAATATTTGAGAAATTCTCGATTTCTATATGGGTAATTTTTGAATTATTTAAAAATTATTTTATAAAAAAATTATTTTATAAAAAATCAATTTGTTAATAATGATGAAAAGGATCAACAAATAACTAGAAAGTTTATCTATTTCTTTTAGTATAATTATTAGAAACTTTAACAAAATCTTCATTATTATTAAAAATTATGCTAAAACTCTAATTAAATTAATAATTGTGAATACGAAATAAGATTTGTTTTATCAAAATTTCAAAATGTTTTAAAATTGAATAAAGTTATCGATTTCTTTATTGATATATTGTTAATAACTAAGGCTCTGATTTTTAACTATGATAACTATTTTAGTGGTTTATAGCATCACATCCAAACTTAGTATGTACACCGATCATGTATCTAGGATCATTTTAGTCAACTTTTATTTTAACTATAAATAACTATTTTAAAGATTACTAACTATTTGAAGAGTTCTTAACATTTTAATAATTTTTGGGCAAAAATGGTTATGAAACTTGTTTTTTTGACCAAAACTAATCCTTATTTGGAAATTATTTTCAAAGAAGTTAAGCAAAAAAGTGGCTAAAACCAATAAATTCTATATAGAAAACGATTTGTCAAAGACTAAAAAAACCTTTAAATACCTAGTGTTTGTCCATAGTTGCTTATTTGTAAAATTTCAGAATCCTAGGGATATTTTGCCGATTTTTAGAAAATTACTTTAAAATTACAAATAATTTATAAAATTAATAGTGAATAA
This sequence comes from Galumnidae sp. Gr-Ori-00277, assembly GCA_034700165.1. Lineage (NCBI taxonomy): Eukaryota > Metazoa > Arthropoda > Arachnida > Sarcoptiformes > Galumnidae > Galumnidae sp. Gr-Ori-00277. The sequence goes on from JAQIXI010002579.1 coordinate 3,017, forward strand.
AGTTTAATGGCCAGGTATGGCGAAAAGTCTCAATTCCAGGGGGTGCATGTGGGTATTTTGATATTATAGGTTTATTTTTTTGAAAGATATCAAAAATTTCTAATTTTTAAATTGAATCATTCGATTAATATTTTAGATTAAATAAATTTAAGCTTGTAAATTGTAAAAATGTTTTTTGTCTAAAAACTGTTAGTTTTTGGCCTTACTTTAAAAAATTAGTTAAATATGATGGAATTCTATGGAATTATAAGAGAAAACACTTAAAAATCATATTTTCATATTTTTTAAGACTTTTTGGTGAAGAATAAATAACTATTTAAGTAACTATTTTGTCTTTTTTATTAACTATAATAGTGACTATAAAGGGGTGAATAAATAACTATAAATCCGAGGTTTATTAATAACAATTTATTCTTTAAAACTAAAAAATTTGTTGACATTGACAACAGTGATGGCCACCGACAACTTGACAGTGAGGTATAGCCATTTTTGGTGACTTTTGTCGAGACAAAGGGTATAAAAGGGTATTTTAAAATGACTATAAAAATCATTTAGGTCATTTTTTAGATGTTTTTTTGTTATTAAGGCATAGATTAGTATCTTATCTATCGTATTAAATCATAATTAATTCAAAAAACTAAGAATTTTGACAAAAAAACTTATAATTTTCGAAAATAAAGTTTTGTTTCTATATATTTATCTAATTTACATCTTTTGGGTATCGTTTCAAAACTGTAAATATAATGTTTATATGCATTTTAGTTATGTTTTCTGTTATTTTGCTTATTACTTACAGCTCTTTTATTCAATTTTTCTTTTATTTTTCTTTTTAACATACTTTTTCCCTTTATTTTTTCTGGCAGTACACTGTTTTAAAGTATTTTAAAGTAAAACACAGGGACTATACCCTGATATATATATATATAATATACTTACGAGCGTACATTTGGCTTCAGAGGACATTCAATACCAGCAATAAATTATAATTCAATTAACACTTTTTCAAGAATTGTTTATTTCCAAAACTTTTATTGCAAATGACTTCCCACAGTTTTGGAAATAAACAATTCTTGAAAAAGTGTTATTTGAATTATAATTTATTGCTGGTATTGAATGTCCTCTGAACCCAATTGTCCGCTTGTAAGTATGCCTCAGAGTTGATGCCTAATCAAAGGCATTTGTGCTGATGAAGGGAACAGTTGGTTCTCGAAACAAATTATAATTTGTCCACATTTTTGACAATTTTTTGTTTTAATTGTGAATAATATCACAGTTTGTGATAAAAAAGTTGTGCTTAAAATATTTGTGAAGTTGTGGTCAACTCCACGTTTTTTATTAATTATTGGTGATATTTACTAATATATGGATTTAATGCAAAAAAAATAAATGAACAAAGCAATTTAGAAATACTTAGTTTTTAACATAATATATAAATAACAAGATGTTCAAGGACCAATTGACAGGGGTGGTATAGAAGGTTATTTTAAAATTTCTATAAAACACCTAGTAGTTCATTTTTAAGATGTTTTTCACTACATTTACGGAGTAATATGTAGTATATGTATTTGTTTTTCACCCGCCCGCCCACCAAAATGTTTTTTGAGCAGACTATGGATGAGTGCATGAATATTACATTTAATGATACTATAAAAATATTTTACTTTCTAATTATATTGAAATAAATATATTATCATGAATGAATTCATATAAATTGATAAATTTTCATAAATCAAATATTTAAGATTTATTTAATTAAATGAAATTTTAAAATCTTAATTAAAAAATTTCTTAAAACACATTAATGAAAAGAATTTAAGCTGTATCTGGATTAAACTGTGACACAATTAAATTGATTCCTAATTTTTTTTATAAATAAAAGTTATAAATGTTAAGTAAATAAATTGGGTGCAACGAAACTATATACTACACTTTATTACATAAATGTAGTGAAAAACGGAAAATTCGAGAAAATAGGGGGGAAATCGACACAATTTCTTCTTGAGTTCAACCCTTTTACTGCACATTCTCTGCAATGTTACGCAGTGAACACCCAATATGCCTAATTTCGAGCATAAAAGATTCGGTTCTCCATCATTCGATTATTGGATTTGCTGAATGATTCTTTGGGGGTAACGGTTTTTGTGCCTTCCCTTTGAGGGTTACCTTCTACATAAGCTCTTCCCTGTTTAGACTTACGAATCAAAAATTCAACGGTTGTATTTGAAGGACCCTAAGTGTCCCATCATTTTGTCATATCATATGATCACCTGTCCATTCGGTTTGTCCAGAAATTAGCACTGAATTATGCCTCGAATCACTTGGCAAATCAACAAAATTTCAAATACAGAAAAATTGTCAAAACACATCTTTAAAGTTGAATAGCTTTTATACAATTTGAAATAATTCACTCAAATCTTGTTATATTTTCATTGAATAGTTGGGTAACAAGGGGTCATCTGTTAGCTGTCCCTAACAATTACCGAAAACGAACGCCTCAAAACTTGTGCCGTACCCAATATTTTGAAATATTTATTCAAAAAAATAAATTGATATTGTTTTAAAAATGTAATTTAATTTTTGATTTAGCCTTAAATAATTATAAAATAGTTTTATTAATTAGAAATTATCTATAATTGTTCATTAAAAATTTCAATATAAATTTCAATCAATGTATTCAACAGTTTTTCTTCAAAAGTTAAAAATGTGTTTCTTGGCAAATTTAAGAAATAATTTAAGGTAAAATTACAGTTTTGAATGAGAGTATTCCAATAATCAAATAAGAGTTATTCAATTTCTATGAATAATTATATGTCTTAACTTATAATTATTTTACCTTTAAAACGTAATGTTTATTTTAATTACAATAAATACATTTCTCTATTTTAAACTTAAATTTTATTATAAATAAACACTATTTAAAATTCTTAAATTTTTAGTTTAAAAATATATAACAAATCCTTAAAAATAGCAAATGGTTTAAATTAAACTTTAATTTAATCACAATTAGAACAAGTTATTTCTATTTGCTTATATGAATTCTATATCATACTCGGCATTTATAAAATACATTATAAATATTAAGTACCTTAAGTTTCCGTCGATAAGCCGGATCCATATATAGATTTTACTCTTTATTAAAATAATAATTAATTAAATAGATTTTATTATTATAGAAATAAGAAGGATGGCTGCCCCTCTGCTTCTAAAAGGATGAGCTGACAACCGAGATTTTTCATACCCAATTGATAGAGAATTGATTGAGATGAACTCAAAAATATAAGAATTTTTATAAAATTTCATAAGGTTCAACTGCTAGAGGAGGTCAAAGTCAGAAAATAAAATTCGATTTAGTATATGTTTTCGAACTTAAATATATGTTTTTGGACTTAAATGAGCATGCTGATTCGAATGCTGTCGTCCAAAATGTTCAATCATTACTAGTTTTTGAAATAGGAGCGATTTTTAAAAATTCCAAAAATTTAAATTCAATCTTTAGACGTAATTTTTGTTTTTTCCACGTTATTGATGAATTAACATTACCAGACCAAATTACAGCTCTTTTACTTTATTTTTCTCTCATTTTCCCTTTTTTCCCTCACGTACTTTTTCTCTTTATTTTCTCACCGATGCTCTGGGGGGAGGTGGGTGGTACTTCGTCGATCATAGGGGGGTATTTGGGCTAGACCCCCTGATGGCCATCACTGATATAAATTAATTTCGTTCGATTATATATTTTTAACAGTTTTTAAATTATATCTTAAGAAAATTCAAATTATTAATAAATTTTCATTAAATTTTTCAAATAATAGACTGTTATTTAAACTTAATTTAAAAGTTAATATAATCAAGGATAACTATTTTTTTATTTGAAATGTGCCAATTGTAAAAATATAATTTTTGAAAATATTTGATTATAAGAATCGCTTAATATGATTATACCTATTAATATTATTAAAAAATTAATGTAAATCAAAAAATATTTTAAAAACTGTAACGAAATCTTAATTATTTTTAAAATTATGCTAAAAATTTTCAGTGTAAATTTGAAAGCGCTACATTTTATAATAATTTTATTTTATAAAAGCTTTTATTAAATTGATGGTAATTTTGATAGAATATTCAATTAGAAATTTATTAATTTATTTATTTTTCAAACCATTTAAGAAATGGCAAATATTGGTCAAGTGAGTCTTAAAAATTGTGCCTGTTGCAAAAAAAATTAGATCCAGTATCAAATTTGTAAATCAATTTGGAAAAACATGTATAGAACGTTTCATTAAAAATATTTGCCATTTCTTAAATGAAGTTAAACTTTTTGAAAAATTACCCTGATACCATGTAAATACCAAAACTTTCTCGACAAATTCGAATACCTAATGAAATGAGCTTTCATTTTATACCCATGTTAATAGTGGTATTATGTTGGGAACATGCTCAAATTAGCTAGTAAAAGATTTAATCATGGTTTTTTATTACAAGAAAAATGTTTGGAATAATATTTCCTAGTACTTAACATTCTATTTGATATTATTTATTGAAATGTTTTTAAATTTTTTAGTTATCATGTATAGTTTTTGTTTAAATTGAATCAGAAATTTAAAACTGTAAAATGATCTAGAGCAGCGATGCCCAACTTTGAAATTAGCGCTAATCTTGGTAGTCATAATTTGTGTTATATTTATGCCAGTTTATATGAGTGAGTTATAAACTTGCAACAATAAATCATTAATTACGCGGGGGTCAAAAGTAAAAATGAATCCCAAATTGAATTCTTGGGCTTCCATGATCTAGAGCAAAACTTTTTATGTTTATAGAATTAATTTTTTCATTTAACTTAATCTTTTGACTCATAGATTGTTATTAAAACAATTTTATTTTATTTTATTTACATTAATTTAAAGCTATGACATGCTCTTTAATATTAATCAATAAAAGTGATTATTAATTAAAAAATTAATCATAAAATTTGATTATATTATGCAAATGAAATAAAATGAAAATGAAAATATATTCCTGGGCATTTGTTTTTCATAACAAATTATTTAATACATTTATTAAAAGTAATTAAAGAACTAATAAAATAATTTTGATTTATTTTCTTATATTAATATTAGTATTTTAAACAAGCTATACTAAATTTATTAATTTGATGAAATTAAATTTATAAAATCTTTAACTTTTGAATATTTATGATTTTTCACTACATTTACGCAGTAGGTGTAGTATATAGTTTCGTTTTACACCCACCCACCAACCCACCCTCCCCCCCGCTTTTTGCTTGCAGCGGGGATACCATCTATGGGTATTAACGAGTAAGTTTTAGTCTTTTTGGTAGCAACGGAGATATCCATTCTTCAGATATTAACGGAGGGGACAGGGAGGTTGGTATCTCTCTAGAGACCATTCTCTTTATTAGTAACGGTGGGGACAGGGAGGTTTTTTGCTAGTAACGGGAAAATATTTCTTTGAATATTAACGGGTAATTTAAACTCTCTTTGCTAGTAATGGAGAGGATAGGGAGGTTCATGTCTCCCTAGAGACTTATACTTCAGATATTTGTGGGTGTTCTTTTGTTAGTAACGGAGAATCATCTATTCTCTTAGTTAGTAAGATATTTATTCAGATATTAACGGGTGGCCTTTTGCTAGTAACGGGAGAATAATTGTCTGAATATTAACCGGTAACATATAGCCTTATGCTAGTAATGGAGGGCAAGGGAGGTTCATGTACACGCATACATAAGAACACGCATACACTAGATCAAGTGTACACTAGACCAGACGTACCTGTACACTAATCCGCGCGTACACTAATCCGCGCGTACACCAATCCGCGCGTACACCAATTCGCGCGTACATCAATCCACGCGTACACTAATTAATTCGTTTTATAATCCCCTTTATATTAATAAACCCATATGTTCATCGACCTATAATTTGAAAAATAAATTTAGAATATTTTAAAAACAAATCTGAGAATCTTATTAAAAATGATCGTAAATGTAGTGATTATGGCTTTGGTTCAAACCTTGTTTTTTAATGAATTAAGTTTTAAAATAAAAAAATTTATGAGTAATAAGTTCCAGTAAAAATTATATAAACTAAAAAGTTAATTGATCTAAAGTTTATTTAAAAATCTTAAAAAAGTAAATTAAGTTTTTTGTTTAAAAAATGTACCATATTTGAACATTTGTTCCCAGTACTTGTAAATGTACATTTGTGCCGGCAACAAGTATTTCTGGGCTCCTTCTATGGTTATGAGCATTTACGGTTCAAACCGTATATTCGTAATAAGACTAAGATAAGGAAAAAAATTAATAATAGATATCTATAATATTGAAAAATTATTTTTTTAATTATACAAAAACTGTAACAAAATCTTTATAATTATTAAATATTATACTAAAAGCTTTTATTTAAGTAAATTGAACCATCACCGTAACGACAAATAATAATTTAAATTTTTTATTAGAATTTTTAAATTTTTTGACTTAAATTATATTAAAACATATAACTTAAAAATTTAAAATATTTTTTTTATGTCAACAAAAAAATAAAAAAGGATGAAATTTTATTAGAATGGTAATTTAACAAATAGAATTAAACGATCAGCCTTAAAATTAAATAATTATTGCATGTTTATTATAACATTTAAATAATCATCAAAGTACAATAAATACAATTATTGTTTATTTTCTCTCAAATTCTTTATTTATCCTGAAATCTATTAAAAAGAAATTATATCAGGAACAATACTTTAATTTAAAAATAAAATCAATGATATGTTATGTTTACTATTAGTATAAATAAATGTTCATTTAATTATTTATTAAAACGGGTTTTATTTGTTATTAAAATAACAATAAACTTAAATATTATTTATTATTTTAGAAATAATTTTATTATTAATTCAAAAATAAATGATTTTTTTTGCTATTCTTCAACACAAACGCCATTCTCTTCGTCACAAATAAGACCCTGAGCACAATG
>JAQIXI010002580.1:0-10000 GCA_034700165.1 Galumnidae sp. Gr-Ori-00277
GTCCTCTATCAAATGCGTATAAAAAATCCCGGGTGCAAGCTGACCTTTTAGAAGCAGAGGGGCAGCCATCCTACTTTGTTGACAAAATATCAGTATTCTTATATAATTCAAAAATGTGCTATCACCAATACCAAAGCATCATTTCAATTTTTTTTACAATTTTTACAAGTATTAATAGTTTTATCTAAATATTGGATAAAATTTTCATAAAAAATTAATTTTATTGCTTTTTATGAAAAGGAGGCCTTTCATCTCATGATTTCACTCAATCACTTGCACCAAACAAATATTTTGATATTATTGGTAAATTTTAAAATTATTTAAATGTATTGAAACATTGTATCATTTTTCAAGAAATTTACCCAGGTAAACATTAAGTTAAATAAAGAAAATTTCAAAACTTTAATGTCTACTAGATCAAATAAATATTTTGATATTATTGGTATATTTTAAAATTATATAAAGTATGAATTACAGTTTTAGGACATCTTCAATATGTTGAATTTATTATTGATAATCCAAACCAAGGGTAATTATACCAAAAAATTTTATGAATTTGAAATTGAAATAAAAATCAATAAAATGTTTTGGATTTTAAATTACCAAGATAAAAAGATACAGAAAGAGGGATAAACCTTTCTAACTTCATAATATAAATTTGAAGTTTTTATAATATTTTATAATTACTTAAAGTAAAATTTAGAGTTCATTAACATGCTAATTTATTTTAATATTGAATACCTTGGTAAATATTATTAATAATTTTTTAATTTTTATTTTTTAATTTCCAGTTCGTTAATAATTAATTTTTATATTTAAAGGAGTTGGCAAAGGTTCGACAAACATTCTTGGATTTTGACCATTTTTGGAACATTGATTAAGGACAGGAAACTGAATATCAAGTATAAAGAATTTTTTTTAATATTCGAGATGGTTCTCTTATTATACTGACCCAAAGTTACAAAATATAACATACCATAATTCTTAGGTCTTAAAATTTATCGCAAATTTTTTTTCGTAATCCTTATTGATTTTGTTGTCTTCTTTCAAATAAAGTGCTAAAATTGCTCAAAATTGTTATCTTTTACAATTTACAATTCAATTTTTTCAATTTATAAATTCGATTAAATTTTTGAAAAGTTTAACATCACTATCAGGATCACCATTAATTTACATTTATAAATTATCATTCTATTAAATCAAATTGTAAAATTTATTTACAGTTTTAAAAATTTATAAAATTAAACATTTTAACAAAGTTTATAATTTAGATTAAATTATGAAACAAGTTAATATTATTAATTAATACAGGAGCATAACTAATTTAATATCTTAGTGAGAATAAATTATTCTAAATTTAAATTAAATTTACTGGTTGAAGTTTGAATTTATAATTTAAGATTATATTTCTTAAAAATATAGTTTAATATACAGTATGAAAATAAAATATTTATAAGCTCATAAAGAGGGCATATTATTCAAATTTTTATTTTTCTCTATTAAATAATTTAATAAAAAAAATTTTTGTTTAAAAAATGAAAAAATAAAAATTTGAAAATATTTATTAAATAATATATATAAAATAAGAATTTAAAAATCGATTTAAAGTTATTCATAATGTAATTTCTAATGAAGACATTTTTAGAAAATCTTTTATTTGTATTAATGAGAGTTTTTTTCGAAACCTTTAAAATATTTATCAATAAAGGGCTTTGCGGCAATTGGATTGATATCTTTCATTTTAATTGAAACTTGGTCTGATAATAGTATTTGATAAGAAATATATCATGGTGAAATAATTTTGCTGATTATATAACAGGATGTGTAACATAACCCCTCGGTTACTATCATAATGTTCATGTGTTAATGCTGTGAAAGAACGAAAAAAGTAATTGAAAAATTCTTTTGAAATATTAGTCAGCTTACTCAGCACTATCGGATAAATATTGAAATATATTTATGGGTGCGGTTTAAAAGTGATATTTCAAAAGTTTTGTATTTTGATTGGATATTTGACAGTGTTAACCAATGAGAGCAGTGGTCTCGTTTGGATATTACATAGATATTTTTGGTAAGTTTGATATTTCAAAAGGAGACCCCTGCTCTCTTTGGTTAACACTGTCAAAATTCCACTCAAAATATAAACCTTTTGAAATATCACTTCTAAACCCAATTGCCGAAAGCCCTTTATATCAATTTTTTGCGCCCGATTTTTTTTGAATAACTAGATAATAGTGGATAAATCATTCCGGAGAGTATATAAGTCAAAATAAATGAAACAATTTTATAAAATGTGAAAAAGTTCAGTAATAATTATTAGGGAAATAAACTATTGGTGTGACAAAAGTGTAAAATTTTTATAAATTTGATACTTGGTTAATACAAATAATATTAGTTTGAAGGAATAATATATAAAATTATAAAGAAATTGTTTTTTCAAAAAATCTAAATTAATAAATTTTCTGCATAATAAAATATTTATTTATGACGTTGCAGTCTTTGATATTTTTATCCAGATTTATAAAAGTATTTATTTTAATGAAAAAATTTAAGAGTTAGATTTTAGATATCTTTAAAATTGAATATAGAGACATAAGATTCTTTAATTTAATCTTACTTGTAAACATTTCGGATGAACTCATGGAATTTCATAAAAAGAAAACCATGGTTAAATTCTTTAGGACAATCTGATTCCAAATATGAAATTAAAAAATGTGTATGGCCACTTTTAAGTCCAAAAACCATGGTCAAAATCTTTGAAAGATTTTATAAAAAGCCATACGCATTTTGAATTTCATATTTGGAATCAGATTGTCCTAAAGAATTTAACCATGGTTTTCTTTTTATGAAATTAAAACGTCAGATTTTAATGATCTTGATATCAAAATAAACGATATACTTCTTACTATAGATCACAATCAAATAATCAACCCTGAGTAATCTAAGCTAAGCGGGGACATAGGGTCTTATTAATCCTATTCAATTTTGTTGTCTTTGTTCAAATAAAGTGTAAAAAGTTTGTTAAACATGGTAAAAATGAAATAGTATTTACCATAAAAAACCCCTGTGTCTCGAAAAATCAAAATTTGATATCATACTTTTGCTAATGAGTTTCCCTTGGTTTCTTTACATTGTATCATGTAAATTTTCAAATACAATAAACACATCTATAGTATGGTTTGATTTCACTATTTTTTCCAAAATTATTATATTAACAAATATTTAAAAATGTTAACCAGAATGTTTTATTTCAATATTTTTACGTATGTATTCAAATAAAAAAGTTGTGAACAAAAAAAACCAAAAATTCCAATTATTTTTGTTTTTTGGATGTTTAATTCATGATGGGATACATTTAGCGTTACACTCAACACCTTTTATCTTGTCTAATATAAATAAACCAAGAAAAAAATGATAAAAAATTTGGGAAAATATAATGATTTTAAATAATAATTCATTAAAATGGTAAATAAATAACTATAAAGCAATTGAAGCATACAATTTACTATAGTATGATTTAGAATATTTTCTATTTATAAAATGAGACTTGATTTAAAACTAGCTCTGAAACATATAGTATGAAAACATAAAATGAAATATTTTTATAAATTATAGAATGAGAGACGCTACTGGTTTATGGGTAAATTTTAAGTCAATTGTGCTTTGGGTAATGATATTTGTACCCCTTCATTAATTAAACATTAAAAAACATAAAAACAATTGAAATTTTTGATTTTTTTGTTCACAACTTTTTTATTTGAATAGATTTATAAAAATTAATGCTGGATCCGGATTCAGAATGCTTAAGAACATATGATTTGATATATATATATATGTCCACAATTCGCATATGAAATTTTAAACTTTGAGGCCCTCTAGCGGAAAAATGCACAGGATTGAGGCTATGAGACCTACATAATATTGATCCTCTAGATGTCCTCTACCAACTCCACTATGTGTCTAAGTCGGTAAAATTAGGGAATTTACCGATAGCGTTCTCCTTTAAGAACAGTTTATAATTTTTTATTGGAATTATATTTTATTCATTTAGATTTTCGTTCATAATTTTTTAAAATTTCGTCTTAAATTTATTTATTAATAATTATATTCTAATTTGAAGATTTTAGAATTAATCATTAAATTGTTTCAAATTATGAAAATATGCAAAATTTCATTAATTTGTAAAAATATTTAATTTTATATATTTTAATTACCTTTCCATTAAAATTCAAATATTTGTTCAAACTATATAAATTCAGCTTGTTTTCTTTTGTCTAATAAAATATTTTCCATTTTATCAAAATTAATTGTGTTAATATATTTGAAGCAAAGACAATTCATTTTGGAATAAATTAATTAAGTCTACGAATATGAAATACACATTTATGATTTTTTTTAATTTAATATTAGAAATGAACCTCTTCGGATTAAAATATAACAAAAATAACTTCATTTAATTTCAATCCAATTCATATTATGTCAAAGTATAAAATTGTCAAGAATATTTACATAAAAATGAGTTAACTGCGTTTATAGGCCAAAATATTTTTTAAATTTGTTAGGTATATTTTTAACTTAATTACAGTGTTTCTGCTTCGAAAATCGCGTTTTCTGTGCTTATAATCGTCTTTTATAATATGTAAATAGCGTTCTATGAGAGTCTCACTTAGCGCACTCTCACTGAGGGCTATTTTGCATACATAACAAACTATTTAAGTAATGTAAAACGCGATCATAAAGTAGAAGAGGGCGATTTTCGAAACAGAAAGGCTGTAGTGATAAAATTATAGTTCATAAAAATTCTTGCCCATGTAAAATTCCTTGAAATTCCATTTTATAAATATAAAAGTCTAAATAATTGGAGAAAATATTCAAAATTTAATTTATCAATATAATCAATTCATTTGTGAATAAATATAATGAAAGATTACAATTATTTAAATAATTTTTTTTTACTCTATTTGGAATACCTGAGCTGAGTGGCGCAGTGGTTAAAGGCGTCACTCTAGGCTTTAAAGGCAAGCTCAGGTAGGGAGTTCAAACCCCGGCAGTGCGTACTGCCCTTTAGCGCCGAGAGATGGCCTAGGCAAACGGTGCAGTGGGCTGTCTCTCGGAAGAGCGATTGCGGAGAAGGTGCTGTTGGGCCCTAAAACCCCGGTCCCGACTCGCGGACTTAAATAACACGAGTAGTCTACGCTTGTGCGTTTCCACCGCACGACGTACACGGAGGAATTGCGAACCTCTTAAAATACAGATCGCAAAAACGCAAGCACGTCAAAAAGAAAGGATCTCTAATTAACGCATTCACGTTTGATCATCCGAACTTATAAAAATACCGCAATAATTAAAAAAGGATAATCAAAAATTAAAGGCAAAAGAACGAACGCAAAATAGGAAAACTTACAGTCTGTAACCCAAGCAGACTCTGCAATAAAGAACGAAAAATTGTAAACGTTGATCGCAAATGCGATCAACGTAAGCACGATCATAACAATGTAATAACGAAAAATCTGATTGAAATAAACGAATACTAGTAAAAAAAAAATACTCTATTTGGAAAAATAAACAAAGATTTACTCTATTTTTAAACAACTTGGAAACTTCTCCAAATGTTTTAACATTTATTGATAAAATTGATATTAAATTATTGTATTGATAGAATAGTAAGTTGTTCATGTAAAATTTATTTTGAAATTCAAAATAATTAAAGAAATGTTTCGAAATTTCAAATGAATTTTTCAACAAATATAACTAAAAAACATTTTAATAAAAGTTACAAACTAATTACAAGTGTTTGAACAAGTATATCACTTAAACCAGATAGAGTTAGATCAAATCTGTTTTCAGTATCCTAAACCATATATTCCCAGAAATTTGTGATATGAATTTCATTTATTTTCCTAAATTATTGATGAATAAAATGGTAAAAGGTAAAAATTTTCAAATTTCAAAGAATTCAGATATTCCTGCAATTATTTAACAATGAGTAAATTATCTTAAACAATTTTATATTTTATTCTTGAAGAGAGTGACTTATATTTTAGTTTAATACCAAGATCATTAAAATTGGTTTTGAAAAAAAAATTATTTTATATAAAATTAGGAGTTTTGAACACAAAGGTCCATTTAGGAAACTTTAGATTTCTTGACAAGCTGATTTATTACACTTTTTTCAAAAGGAAACCTTAAGTTGACTAACTTTGTTACTTGGCAATTTTTTAAAGCAAAAAATCATAACAGGATTATTTACTCTTAAAGGAGACATTTGACTTCTTGAAATTTTACTTTTTAACATTTAGTTAACTCAATTTTTTCGTAAAATAAATGAAAAATATAATTATATTTCTGGTGAGTATTATTTAAATTATTAGTTAAGTTTCTAAATAACTCAAAATGCTTTGAATGGTAGTTTAATAAAACAGTGTTTGCTTAAGCACGCCCTCGATCATTAGCCTCTTCACATTAAGGCTCGTTTGGTGTTTGATAAAAAAGAATCGCTATTGGTCCAAGATGGTATTCATTAATTTAAGTTATTTCCTTTTAAATCGTTATTAATATTACTATTATAAATATTTTTAATAGTTTTAAAATTCGATAGAATAAAGCTGATCATGTTTAGGATTAATAGAAGAATGGTTCCAACAAATATTATGAATATATTCATATAAAAATAATTGTCCTGCATACTTTGCCCAAAACTAATTTTTAAAGTTTTTGGATTTATATTTTAATTATTTATAGTTAGAATTACAGTTTTTTATTCTATTTAAATATTTATTCAAATAACTTGATCTGTTCACTCTTATATAATATTTTTATCATATTATTTCCATTATTTAAGAACAAATCTGATCATTGAATTAAATTAATTAACAAAAATTTATTTTATATTTTAATAGAAAGCGTAATAGTTAAATATTTACACGACGCGCGAGATTGGTGGCCAATAACTAGTTTTAAGCATATTTAAAAATTATCCCAGGTTAAAATTACAGTTTTTAATAAGAACTCATTTAATAAAATCTCTCCAATTTAAGAAACCTTAAACAAATAAACTCAATGACCATCTAATTAAGAAGTCGTGGAAAAATTATTAGTGAACATCAGTTAATAAGATAGACCACATAAATGCATTGCAAATAAATGCAATTCGTGTTGTAAATTTAGTTATTAATTAGTATTTAATAAGATAGTAGTTATATTAATTATCGTAATTCACCTAAAGCATGATAATTTTTGAATGGATCATCAGAGTTACAAGCGGTTTTCACTTAAAAAGTCTAGAATAATTGAATTTTTTAAAAATTAATATGAAAAAAATATGATCCAAGATTCGAAATTATTAATAATTTTTCACTACATTTACATTGAATTGTATTTCACTACATTTACATGGAAGTATATAAAATCGTTTTTAATAAATTTGTTGGCAAAATTAATAAATGAAATTCTATAAAAATTGTTTAAACAATTTTTTCAAATTCTAAGTATATAATAATTTTCTAAGCTAAAATTTATTTCCTGAAATATTGTGATAATTTATTTTAAAATCATTTGTAGAATTTTTAAAACTTAAAACTTTTAAAACAAATTGAAAAAAATAAAAATACTCTAAAACTCCAAATTGTAAAAATTTGCAAAAATTAATAAAAATAAGCATAAAATTTTAGAATTCACTAGAATAAAGTTGTTTATGATAAATAAAAGGATGGTTTCAAATGGGACAAAATTATCAAGAACCATTTTATATTGAAATAAACTGCTATTTGGTTTCCTTGATTAAATTCAAAAGTTTTTAGGTAGATTTTAATTATAATTTAAGTTAAAATTACAGTATTTTATTAAATTAATTTAATAAAATATTTTTAATTAAATTTATTTTAATTAAGTTGTGAAATAGATACTGTCCCTGCTTAACATTATAAACATTATTTTTAAAATTCAATTTTCTAAATATTTGAATAATTGTTTCCAAACTTTATAAGATTTTTCAGTAAATGTAAACAAAAATCACATTTTAATGAAAGAGAATAATTAATATGTCTTTAATTACAGCATTATATGAAAAAGAAGAAATTTCATTTATAAAATTAAAACAAACATAAAACTTCATCAAGTGAAATAATAAACAGTCTGCCCTCAATAAAACCAGTTTGTTGCGGCTAAGAAATTTGTCCGGTTAAATTGAATTCTGGTTATATGGAGGTTATAATGAAAATTCATAAGCAAAGAATAAGGTTTGCTATAAACCAATTAATAAGCTTAAAATTTTTTTTCAACAGCCTCAAACAATAGGTAAATCAAAGGTCACTTTTGGAAAATTACGAGAAAAAATAATTTGTCAGTAATTTACAGCCACTTTTCCGAAAGAATTAATAATTACAAGCCTAAAATTTCTTAAAATTTAGGGTTTTAAAATGAAAAAAATTCATTCATCTGAAACCAATAATTATTTGTGGTTTTTTTGATATATTTTAAAAGTATTTAATGTTTAATTACAGTTCTTACAAAACTAAAATATTTAATAAAAATTAATAAATTTTTAAATTCATTTAATTAAATTATTAAAAAGCTTTAATCAAATAATTGCAATGTTTAATAAATGTTCAATAAAATAATATAACTTAATTATGAGTATTTAATTGGTTACACCTTTATTCAAATTCTCTTCAAATAATTAAATTTATTTAAGTTTATTTATTTATGGCTTTAACTTTATATTTTAGGATAAGAATTTTTCAAATTTGTGCTTGTTTTCATGAAAAAGTAATAATTCTATATAGATATATTGTTTAGTAATTCATAAATCTAATAAATGAAAATTCTTTGCACTTTTAAAGTCATAATTGATAGCCACAGTCGGCAGAAATAGTATGAAGATTAATATGAAAGCTTATTAAAATGTGCTTGGTAAAAAATACGTAAACATATCAGATGACTCCTTAAGTATTTTATTAGTAAGTTTCAATATATTAGAAATAACCCTGATTAGTTTCTTGACATATCTTTATGAATGTCTTAAAATTATGCTACATTTTATTACGTTTTCGAGAATTTGACTCAAAATATTAAAATTCCTATCTCTAATCTCTAAATTTTTAAAGATAATTTATTGAAAATGTAGCATGTTCTATTTTAAAGATTTAATCTTTAATCTTCATACTATTTCTGCGGAATATGTTTTTAACTTATATTTGATTTCTTATGATTAATAAGTTATGAAACTTTCATATTTTTGAAATGATCTTGGTTTATATGAAAATATATTAAATGCATTATTATTATTAAGAATAAAATAATTTTTTATTGTAATATAAATTATATAAATTAACGTAATATAACCAAGCTTAATTCACAAAACATTTATGGTTAATTACATATAATAATATTAATAATATAGTTTTTATTGTAATTTGAAAAGAATTATATTTTGTCAAGATAATTTAAAACAATTAATAAATTATTTTGTGTCAATGGATGTGTCCAGAATAATATGAGTCCAAGATCTGTGAGAAAAGCATTGAAAAAATTCGAACCGCATATGTCTATTTTAACCTGCAATTAAATCATTATTTTACTTACTAATCATACTTAAACTATCATAATTAACTTTTGAGCAACCAAATCAAATCATTTAATATATTTTTTCGATTCAAATATTAGTTCTATTAAAAATTCATAAATTAAATAAATAGAATTAAGAGTAAATACTTTTTTTTAATATCTTATACAATTGCAATCATATATTTATTATTTGTTATCAATAATTTATATTCTATAAATTATATAAAAATTATTACATTTTAAAATTTATAATCTATAAAAAAACTAATTAATTTTAAACTACTAAAATTAAAATAAACAATATACGATCGCTATATTAACTATCGTAACCTACTTAAATCATGATAATTTTCGAATGGATCGTTTGATTTTCAAGCAGTTTTCACTAAAATAATCTAGAATAATGGTATTTTATAAAAATAATTTTTTGAAAAAT
>JAQIXI010002581.1:0-10000 GCA_034700165.1 Galumnidae sp. Gr-Ori-00277
AAATAAAAGTTGAATAACATGTATTGATTTTAATAGCATAAAAGAGGTTAACCTTGGTAGTTTAGAAAATAGTTATTAAAAATAAAGAGTTTTAGTCAAATACTTAACCCATTTAATATTTGATTTTTCCTTATTTATTACAATATTTTAAGATAATTTATTTTTATTATTTAATCCATTATTTACAAACTGTTACTAAGTCTTTATAAAAATTAAAAATTATACGAAAAACTTTTATTTTGTTAAATTGGATTTAATAAATATAGGAAGTTTTATAATAATTTTATTTTTAAAATCCATTACTAAATTGACATTTAGTTTAATATTTTTTGTATCAATAAATTTATTATTTTTAGCTAAAAATATTTAAATTTTTAATACATAATTTATTTGTACAAAAATTAAATTATTATTTAATTTGTTATTTATCAATACATGTAAAAATCAGTTTAATTTAAATAATACAATTCTTTATTTATAAACTGTAACAAAACCTTTATAATTATTAAAAATTATGCTCAATATTTTCATTTAATTAAATTGAACAATAAAACCTTTAGGGAATTTTATTAAAATATTTTTTAAACTTTTAACTAAGAAATTATAAAATATGTATTAAAATACCAAAACAAAGTTAATAAACACTTCTAATTGGAAAGTGTTGGATGGCAAGTGTTCAATATCTGAGTGTGACTCCAGTGGACACTCACCTCCTGTCAATTGTTTGTATTGACTACTTTTTCCTAATAGTTTAATAGTTTTGTCTTCAAAAGTTGTGAAATCCATTGAAAGAAGAAATGGATGGGAAAGACATCAATTCAGGAACAGCACAAACACTAGGACAAATCACAACTTGTTAGGAATTTCAAGTTTTTCGATTTCTTTCATTCTTCAGGTATGACATGAGTTGATTGGCTTGACTTTGATCTAAATGACAGCAATTGTCCATTCTGTCCTATACTTCACTGACAGGACTGCACTTCAGATGATTCTCACTTTATTTTATTAATATTATTGAAATTAAACAAAACTGAATTAAATAAATTATTAATTAATCGTTTAAAAGCTTATAATTGAATTCAAATTTAATATAATTTTCTTTAATTTTTATTTAAAATATTTTTTGTATTAACTTGAAATCAGAGGCCTAAATCATGAGAACTAATTGTCAACAAAATCTTAACTAAACAAGATCTTTGGTCTCTAATTTTTAACTGTTTTTCATTCCCAATCTCTCATATCTGGCCATAACTAAAGGGGAATCCCTTCCCTTTCCTTTATTGAAACCATTCCCTTCTCTTTTCTTCTCTTACTGTAATTTTACAGATCATTATCTTACGGGTCCCATAAGAAAAGGGTTCAAAAGTTCGAACTCTAGTCCATACATTAATTGTGTTCACATCAATCAGGACTCAATATTCCTCAGGTTCAGGGCTATATGGTTGTTCCTTCCGTCAGTCCATATCACACAACCGAAGTGATCACATCAGTGCCAGTTCACCAGCTTTTAGGTTGGGCCTAAATGCCTACACCACCAGTATTTCCATATAAATGTGTTCTTATAAAATGTACTAAAATATAATATCAACCAGTTGTAAGCAAGTCATCTTTATAAATGATAATAGTAAAAGTTTTTAGCAGATGATGTCCATCTAATTTTTCCTTGGAATTCGTTTAAATTTTTAAAATTTTTTTAAAATTTTATTAACTAGTTGTTATGTAAAGGTTTGTTTAAAAATATCTTAATATAAGAAATTTTCCTGCCGGCGATTCGGGGGGCTGAGATAGCCAAAGTAAACTGACTCCCCATATGAATTAATTTTTTTATTAGTAGTATTAATAAGTTAAACCCCCACATCTTTACGACTTGTGGTTCTTGAGATAAAATTTTTTGCAAAAATATAAAAACCGCTCTAGAGGGCTCCCTGGTATGATAAGGATTTTTTGTCCATTGAAATAACCAAGGGTTGATTATCTATTGATTTGGATGGGTTATTTTAGGGATCCAAAAAAGTGCCGCAACTTGGGACTGATTTATAAAGATGACTTCGCAATCAATAAAATCATTCATTTAACAAAGCATGACTAAACGATATCTGTGGCGTGCCCAGAAACTCACGTCAAATATAACAGGATTGTTGTCTTTAAAAATTGCGCGTGAACATTCAACAAATGAAAAATATACCCAGAAATAATTTTGAAAATTAATTTTATTTAATGGTATATTCAAAGCTTTCAACTTTATATACGTAAATTATATCCATTGGTTAGTGATTTTTCTTTATAATAAAGAATTGATCATGATACAACGTATGGGAGAGATGAAATGATATTCAATTCATCATTAAAAGGTGTGATTTTGAAAGGAACTTGGTAATAGCATTTATGTTTAAATATACGAACTGAAGTTTTCAACTATCCTAAAATATAATACATTTTATTATATTAATTCGACAATGTTCATTTATTAAAGAATTAGTTCCAAATAATGTTTAATCAAGGTAATTTTAAAATTAAAAATTAAATAAATATTATTAAATTGTATTTAAAAATGTGTTAACAAGAATTTCCATTTCTAATTTCATTTCAAAAATAATATCTAAAAAAAATTTACTATTGTCAAATTAAACTTCATATATTATTTACGGTTTTTAAATAAATCAATATTTTATAATTATTCAAATTAGTCTTTAATTAAATAATTTGTGTTAATTTAATTATAAATTTTTTCACTACATTAAACGAGTAAAGTTAGAATATAGATTCGTCTTACCCACTTTATTCTAGTAACGGGGAAATATTTCTCTGGATACTAACGGGTAATTTTCACTCATTTCGTAAGTAAAGGGATGTGAAGGAGATTTTTGAAAAAATGGAACTAAATTCTTATGATAATTAAAAATTATACTAAAATCTTTCATTTTCTTAATTTGGTTCAATTGGGGACGACGTTATTATTTAAATTTTATTTTTAAAATCTGTTACTAAATTGACAGTTAGTTTAATATTTTTGGTAATATTAAATTTATTATTTCTTTTTAGCTAAAAATATTTAAATTTTTAATACATAATTAATTTGTGCAAAAATTAACTTATTATTTAATTTGTTATTTATTTGTATTCATCAAGATCCTTCAGATATTAACGGAGAGCATAGGTAGGTTGATGGCTCTCTAGAGACCCTTTTTTTATTAGTAACCGAAGGGGACAGGGGGTGGTTTTTTGTTAACAAAAGTTAAATAATAATTATTATTAAAATAATTTATTAATTAATAAAACCATTTAATATATTGAAATTAATAAACTGTTTTATAAAATTAATTATGAAATCATTAAAATTAATTTGTTTGTATTAATCTAATTAATAATGTAACTATTAAATTTGTAACATTATTAAACTTTAATAAATTGTGCTTAATTAAAAAAATCTAAATAATCAATATTTTGGAATCTGGACACAAAAACAATTTGTTATTATATTATTTATAATAACAAAACATTCCGGGGTACTGTCTTTCAAAAACAATTTCAATTTAGAATTGATTTTCGACTCAATGTTTTTCCCGAAAAATGAAAAGTCTTTGTATTCAAAAAGTCTTTGTATTAATAATATTATTTTTGAAAATCACTTTATTTAAAGTCAAAGAAAATTGTCTTATTGCATATGAAAACTGTTATTTAGGATTAATTATAAAATAATATTTCCATATTATACTTTTCAAATAGATTTGTAAACAATTTGTACCACATTAAAATTTGATTTTAAACATTATTTACAGTTTTTCATTTGCCAAAATTTTAATTAAAAACAAATTAAATCCAAAAATATAAATCTAATTTAATAGTGATTATTGTTTATATATTTAAATTTTTAATAAATAATTCATTTATTCATAAATTAATTTATTAATTATTTGTTTTGAAATTCATTTGTAAAAATCAGTCATATTTAAATTTTATATGAATAGAAACAATTTAAATCAAAAAAAACTTTATTTAAAAACTGTATCAAAAAATGTATAAATTTTAAAAATTATGCTCAATGTTTTCATTTACTTAATTTGGAATATTAGCTTAACTTTACTTTTAAAATATATTAATTTTAAAAAGTTATTATTTAATAGAATATTCTATTATTAATTTTTTATTTATTTAATTATTTATCAAATTTTATGAAATAATTATTATAGAAAACGTTTTTTATTTTAATAATAATATTAAAATTAATTTAAAACAAAGATTTATTTAAAAATCAATTGACACAGGGTAAAATTTGTGAAAATTAAGAGGAAGGAGTGGACAGGTATGGCATAAGTATTTGTTTTTATTATTTGAATTGCTATTCTGTTTCGCAGTTCTGAAGAAAAGATGAGTTCAGAAGAAATAAATTACACAAACATTAAAACAAAAGTTAATAAATACTTAGGTCTAAAGGGAAAGAGTAGTCGGGTGGCAAGTTTTCAGTACCTGATTGTGACTCCAGTGGACACCTGAGAAGCAAATGTGAGATAAATTCTCAATAATATTTTTGTTCTTATTTAAAAATAAAATTTGTTTAATAAGATAATAATATTGTGATATAACCATATTTTAACCATTATCATTAACGCATTTAAATTCAGATAATATCAGAGTTATTAAAAAATAAGTTTACAGTTTTAAACTAAATAATATTTTAAAAATTTCAAATATTTATGATTAAATTGCTTTTCTTAAAGGTTTAAGATTTAAAATGAAAAGTTAAAAGTATTACAACTTCCAGTAAAATTATTAAAACTAAATAAGATTAATAAATATATTTTTAATAAATAAGCTACATTTTGTAAGGTATTGTAAAATATGTTAACAAAATGTCTTTTCGCATTCCATACAATTATATAATTAAGAAAAACTGTAATTTTTATAGTTTATTTATCAGTGTATAGTCCCAATACCCCCTGTGTACTCTCAGAGAAAATAAAGGGAAAAGTATTTAAAAAAGGAAAAATAAAAGAGCTGTAAATAATAAGCAAAATAACAGAAAACAAAACTTTAATGCATATAAACAACATATTTACAGTTTTTAAACGATACCCAAAAGCTCTAAATTAGATAAATAAATAGAAACAAAACTTGATTTTCGAAAATTATAAGTTTTTTTTGTCAAAATTCTTAGTTTTTTGAATGAATTATGATTTAATACGATAAATAAGATACGAATCTATGCCTTAATAACAAAAAACATCTAAAAAATTACCTAAATGATTTTTATAGTCATTTTTAAAATACAACCTTATATCCTTTGTCTCAAGAAAAGTCACCAAAAAAGGCTATACCTCACTGTCCTTTGCCATCACTTTTGTCAATGAACAAATTTTAAAGAAGTTTTAAAGAAGTTTTAAAGAATAAATTGTTATTAACAATATGCCAAAAAAAAGATAACTTTATTCAATTTTAAAACATTTTAAAATTTTGATAAAACAAACTTGTGTTTATATTCTCAAATATTAATTTAATGAAGTTTTAGCATAATTTTTAATAATAATGAAGATTTTGTTACAGTTTCTAATAATTAAACTAGAAGAAATAAATAAACTTTCTATTTATTTTCTGATCCTTTTCGTCATTATTAACAAATTTATTTTATAAAATAATTTTTAAATAATTCAAAAATTACCCATATACAAATCATGCAAATTTCTCAAATATTGTAAAAAATTCATTCAGTAGTAATAGTATTGTTCAAGTATAAGATTATTAAGAGAAAAGGAATGTACTTTATTTTATACCAAATAATTTTACTCCTTAGTTAATTTATTATTTTAAATGACATTTAATGCAATAGATAAGGACTTCAACTCTAACAAGTATTTAAATTAATTATTCTGATTATTTTGTTATATGAGATTATATTATGCAAAAGTTATTTTCGGTTATATAATTATATAATTCGGTTTATATAAAATTTAAATTTATTTTTTGTTATTGAATTTATTTTTTGTTATTGAATTTATTTTTCAAATTCAGTTAAATTTATGTATTATTGAAAAATATATCAATAAAATTATTTTAAATAAAAATCAAACAAATAAATATTTTATTTAAAAACTGTAATAAAATCTTAATAATTTTTAAAAATTATGCTAAAAATTTTCCCTAGTTAAATTGGCAGTTTTTTATGATAAATTTTATTTTTAAAAGCTATTACTGAATTGAAAATTAGCATAACAGTTATTTTATTTTTAAATTTATTACTCCTTTTAACATAATAAACAAGGTTTGAAGGCAAAGCAATTTCCAATATGTTTACGGATTTATTTATTAAAAAGATTAAGAGTAATTTTCATTTCCTTAGGGTCTAAACTTTTTGATCCACCTAATATTATCAACTTGAACAATAATTTAAACACTTTAACATTATTGACTTAATTAACATAATTGATATTTTAACTTGACAAAAAACGGGAGCCGTTTTTCGAGAAATGGGTCCTTTTTCTGATTTTTGCTAGGAGGAATTTTGGGTCCTATGGAGAAGTGTATTCCAGGATCTTTCGCAATCCCTTTTATAAAGTAAATAATAACAAGGTTTGAGGGCAAAGCTATAATCACTACATTTATGAAGATTTATTATAAAAGATTGGTAATCTAAAAGATTTTAATGTTTTGCTGGGTTAGTGTATAGATAGGTTAGTATTCGAGAAGATTGACGAACGCATAGAATAGTGTATGAGTGCTCTATGTGGTCTTGTATACACGTATATTAGAGTATTCGTGGTGCATTTTAAACATGGTATAGCGTACACTTGGTTCAGGGCATGCGTGATCTACTGTATGCGTGATTTGGTATACTCGTGGTCTAACGTATGCGAGTTCTAGTGTACGTGTAGTCTATTTTGCATGTGGGCTAGGGTACGCGTGCATTAGTGTACGCGTGGATTAGTGTAAGACGGTTCAGTGTTCAGATAAATTAGTGTACCCTTTTTTATCTCCATTACTAACAAAAGAACTCCCTGTCCCTCATAAATGTCCAAAGAAATTAGGTTAAATATTTTTAATGTATATTCTCTATACAGTGAGCGGCAGAAGTAAAGAAACGCAGTCAAAGGCAGGCAATGCTCTTTCTATGGGAGTAATCCTTAAATACAGTTTAGACAAGTTATTAAATTTAGTAAAAGTCATTTTATTAGTAAAATAATTTAAAACACTTTAAAATAAGACTTAGAGTCACGAGTGAAACTTGTATCACATTTTTATCTTTGATGAGGGATTAATTTGATAACATAGCTTTCGCTGTGCTTCCTTACTTTTTCCGCTCACTGTATATTATTTCTTAACGTCCAAAAAGTATATCTCTATAAAGGGTTTAACTACCCTACCCTCCTGATTAATAAAAAGCCTCCCTGTCCCCTCCGTTAATATTTGAAGAATAGGTCTTTAGAGAGGCATACTCATTCCTCTCCTCTCTTTTATTATCAAAGAGGTTAGATATATCTTCATTACTAGTAAAAGACCTACCTGTCCCCTCCGTTAATATTTGAAGAATAGGTCTTTAGAGAGGCATACTCATTCCTCTCCTCTCTTTCTCCGTTAATATCTACAGAATCTCTAGCATAGTAGTAGAACGCCGTTAATCTCTGCAGAGGCCTCCTTTACAGCACTAGAGCGTGGGTGTAAAACGAATATATATACTACACCTTATTACATAAATGTAGTGAAAAATAAATTAATTTTTTTTAAGAATTTTCCCCAATTGTTAAAGACATCTAAAGTGTTTAATTATATTTGTATGTAAAATAAAAAATACAGTTTTAAAATTAATAAAATGTTTGAAAATAATTATTGAATATTAGTAAATCATTAAATTGTTTCGGAATAGATTCAAAAAATATTACAAAAAATTAAGCATTATTTTGAACTGTTATCTTATTAATATTTTTAAATTAAATTACACTATTTTAAATAATTGGAAATTTATCAAAAATTGGAGTCAATTAAACAACTAATATTTAAACACTGATCTATGTTTTTAGCAGAGAGTTTCTGTAAACTTTGTTATCTTTTCAATGCTTATCATCTAATGAAAGTTAATTTGGGACCAACAAACTTAGGGTTATGGTAAATTCTTGGACCAAAATCTCGAAAACTAATTATGGTTAAAGCATTGGTTTTAAAGGAAGGGTTGACTTAATATAAGGTTATATTTGTAGTCTTAGTAACACGATCTCCCTAGCTATAGCTTCATATTAAAATGACTTTGGTATAAATTAAAGCTTAGTTCAAGTAGATTTTATAAATAAAAATTTAGCTGCGTATGGCCAGGTACTTTTCAATTTGTTAATTAATGCTTTAAAAGTCATCAAGAAATGAATGAACAAAGATTTGTTATTTGAACTATGATTTAATAGAATGACATTTACTCTTGCAAATATATAAGGATAAATATAAGTAAGCTAAATTGTGAAAGCTTGTTATTATTAATATATTTACTTTTTTTTATGAATTGAATTTATAAAATATTTTGAACCTTAATATTCATACTTTATTACTTTATTTTCAATAGTAAATGTCTGAATATGAATGACTCAAAATATAATAATTTTAAATGTCAACAAACGTATCCTATTGTACCTCTATATTATATATTCAAAGTTTTTAAAACTCATTTAAACATTTAATTAATTATATTACAATTGAATGAAAAATGTGACTTAAAATAATATTTTGTTACCAAGGCCTTAGTGCCAGTCAGTTGTGTTGATTATATGTATTTAAAAAAATTAGTGAAAATAAAACAATTTTTAAAAACTGTAACCAAATCTTAATTAATTTTAAAAATTATGTTAAAAATTTTCAGTAAAGTTTTTTGGAATAGGAAACCATGAACCTTTTTTATTTATTTACAAATGAATAATAAATTGAAATTTTGTTTGAATTTTTGATTAAATACTTTCAATTAAAGAAAAATTTGTTTTTACTGAATTAATTAAAATTTTTTCAATTATTTATCAAATTTTATTATTTAATTTTTTTAATATTTTATTTTTAAAAATGCATTAAAACCAAACATTCATAAATATCGTTAATAATTATTTTTCCCATTTATTGGTTTTGTATTCAATATTGAAATAAAATTATTAAAATTATCAAATTAATTTAAACAATTGAAACCGTTAATTAATGACGTCTTTAATAAATTCTAAATTTCTATTTCCAGTCTTTAAATGGAATACTGCATTAATATGAACCAAATATAATGAACCAATGATAAAAATTTCTGAATGTTTAAATAAAAAGTCATAGTCACACCTGTAAATATATTAGTTTATATTATAAAGGAAGAGTTGTAGTTTAATATGACACCAAGAACACTTAGATTCAGTGAAAAGAGGGAATGGATGGGATGATAAAGTCATTGTAGAATAGCACAAACTCAGAACTTTAGCCAAATATAGAAATGAATAAAGAGAACTCTAAGGCTATGTTTCCGATGAATAAGGGTTGAGATTGAGATTGAAAATAGAGATAGATTTATAATCCCAGTCCCGTTCGAAAACAAATATTGTATTTCAGGTTAAACTTTAAGTGACAATTATTTATTATAATTTTAATTTATTATATCTGTTTTTGTTTATATTTTTTAAAAAATGGGTTTAATAGTAATTGAAACAATAATCAAGTTATATTTAAATTTAATTTATATTTTAAACAACGTTTGCGTTCAAACTCAAAGGGCACTACGTTTACGGGTTAAAACTAGTATATATTTCATTAAGTGTTTTTAAAGGAAAAATATTAATATTTTAAAAAAAACTCAAATAAAAAAAGAATTCAAATAAAGGCTCAACCTGGGTAACAATGGCGAAACATAATACATTTGCCCCAACGGCCCACCACACATAACAATAAAACACAAGGCTTGTTAATATAAGACTTTATGTTATCCATTAATATTCAAAGAAATATTTTCCCGTTACTAGCAAAAGGCCTCCCTGTCCCCTCCATTACTAATAAAGAGAATGGT